>VWYE01029783.1:198185-371241 GCA_013398995.1 Alaudala cheleensis
ACAATGGCTTTTATCTTCTTTTTTTTCTTTTTCTTTCTTTTTAAGCCATTTTGCTTTTTGTCATACCCCCACCCCCCCAGAAGTTGCTCCCAACTTTCCGTGAATATTATGTGCTTTTGGGTTTCCCTCAGGAAGCAGGTGTCCAGAGAGCCGTACAGCCGCTCCTAGAAATGCTCCTACATGCGCCTCTGTACCTCTGCTCTCTCTTTCTTTCTTCTTTTTTTTTTTTNGAAAATGGGCTGCATAGTGACTGCCGTGCTTGGATAACACTCCAGCCTCAGGCCAAGAGAGGTGTTTTTTTCATGTTATCGATCAGACCTTGAGAATTTTTTACCAACCCGCCAGCAGCACGCAGGCTGCCTTTCTTCCTCTTTGTTACGTTCCAGCCCTCTGTTAACATAAAGAAACAATGGGATTTTTATTTTCCCCAAAATATTCAGTGTTAGCTCTAATGGGCTGTCATTGCCACTAAGAATAAAATACCCACCAAGTCGAGAGGGGCCAGCAGTGACACTCCTCTGCTAGTAGCCTTTCCCTTTGATTTCAGAATTTTTTATGTGCTCTAGCATTTGCAAAATGAAGGAGATGAGTTGGTAGCTGTGTTGAAATCTCGGTGGTCCCCGCTGCCCAGACAGCACTTAAGGAATCATTGCTCCAAATTTCCTGCCTTTATTGTACCGTGAAAGTTCATTAGCGCTGCTGAGGGCTGCAGCAGGGAGCCGTGCTCCCCTGCCCGCTGTGACAGCCGCTGGTGGTGGCTGTGAGCATCGCTGCTGCTGCCGGGGACAGACCTCTTGTCGTGTGGAGCTGTTGGGGGATGGCTCCGGCTCTCTGCTGAGGAGGATGTTTCGAAGGTAGCGAGTGGATGTAGTGCCACTCCTGGGGCTCCCTGGCTGTCTGCCCCCCACAGGAGTGACACTGAGAACCTCTGGAGGCTCCTCTCTTTCAGTTTGAGGTTCACAAAATGGCCCTTTGTGTTGTTAATTTTTTTCCTGCCCCATACCTTTCTCTTTCTGCTACGTGGGGGTTACAAATGTGTTGACTGCCCCACGGTGAGCAACTGCTCTCCTGGTTTCAGGTGGGAATGAAGGACTGGCTGCGTGGGGCAGGGCACTGGTCTCGGAGCTGCTGCTGCTGTGCCAGGTAAAGCTTCAGGAGTTACTCGTTGTGTTTCACCTTATTGTCTCTTTCCATGGCTTAGTCACGTTTTTGTGGCTGGAGGTCATTTTAGGTTGATGAAAGGTATCTTTGTTCAGTGTGGAATTGTGTGTTCAAGCTATCAAATGTATTAATTTGAGATAAATTGAGTAAAAGCATTGTTTTAATCAAGGGAAAGACCCTGATGTTGAGAATGCTGAAGCTAAACTTTTTCCTTTCTCCTGCTTCATACATCTTTACAAACGGTTTGGATCCCAGTGAGACCATGATTTCTAGCCGAGATTAACTTTCATCAGATGATTTGAGACCAGTCTGCCATAGTCCCTGTTGTGCAGGAGCTGTGGCTGCTGTTACTCTGTAGTGTTTCAGCCTCACTCTGAGGAAGCGAGAGCTCCCCAGTCCCGGTGTGTGTGTGTCCTCAGCTGGAGTGACTGCTGAGCTGTGCCTAACTGGCAGCTCAGGAGCCATCCCACACTGAAGTGATGCCACACAGAGACCCTGGCAGGCCTGTTGTGGAGAGCCCTGTGACAAGACATCAGCAAATCCCCTTGGCAACCCCCTGTGGAGCCAGACCTAGTAAATCCCATTGCTCCTTTGATTGCCTTGTTACTTTGGCACCTCTATTTGCTTCCCAGTGGCTTTTCTGTTTGGGTTTGGTTTTTTCCTGGACATCTTCATCCATCATGAATAGTCACAGTAGGTCAGTGTTGGACTTTCAGTGAGTTCTCAGCATCCCAATGGCTGATTCTAAGATGGAAGCGTGTAACAAGCAAAGTTCCTGCAAAATGTTTTATTTCCTGATTGTTGTTTGCCAATGTAATGGATTTTGGCAACTCTTTGAATACTAATATTTGAGAAGTACAGTGCTATGTAAGAAATTTACTCCTCAATGTCAACTCCTGCTGTCAGTCAGCTGAGAACTTCTCGTGGTACTCAACCACAAGTCTGAGTCTTGCTGTACCTCATTGGTGTCACTTCTGGCCCCAGATTTGCTACTGAAATAGGGGAGACAGACTGTTCCCATTGACATCAGCTGGGGCACACAGTTTGGGTTTAAAGCTGAGTTCAAGGAGAGCTCCAGCTGGTGTGATGGAGGCCCAAGAGGTGATGCTGGCACAGATCTGTCAGGGGTACAGGTGTCAGCTGTTTCAGGGATGCACAGAAAAAAGAACTGGAAAGACAGAGCAGAAGAGTGCCTGCATCTCTGCTTCTCCTCTCTCATCAGCCTCACATTTGACACCTAAATCCTTTTCTTGCTTTGAAGCTGCTCCAATTAGGAATCTGAAGTGTTTGGCATCTACTTGTTCAAATACATAAACTGGCTCTGGTTTTACCGGTTTATTTTCAAAAGCTACAAACACAAGTCTGCTGTGTGGCATGTGCCGAAACTGCCAACAGGTGTGTGTGGGTACAACAGCTGAAGAGGTTCAGAATCATAAATCTCAAACAAAACCTCTCTTTTAAATACCTCCTTGGGATATCCTGCTCCTGGCATTAGCACTGCTGACTCATGGTGCCGTTTGGCAATCCTGGAGGCATTTTTGGGACTGTCTCTGCTTGGTTCCTTGCTGAAGTCAGAGGAGTTTGTTTGTTGGATCTGCTGCAGGGTTTGGCCAGGTTTCCCCAGGGTTTGGTGAAAACTGAGCAAAACCTCTGTTGTCAGGGTGGAATGGTATGTGATTGCAGCCAGGTGAAACTGGAGAAATGATGATGGAGACTTCAGGTGGTTGATACCCACACACCTGTAGGGCCTGCACGTTCTACCATCTTCCAGTTTTACTCTTTATTTTTACCATTAATTCTAATCTGTTAAACGTAGGGTCTTGCTACTCTCAATAGCAATTTGAAGCCAGAAATGTGTTTTATACAACTGTTTGCCTAAATGGATGGCATGACCAGCCATGGTTTTGATGGCATCTTCCCTTGCAGCTTACAGTGTCTGATCCAGGTTTGTGTCTTGCTCAGTAGGAGCTTCATAGGGTACCTTCCTTCTTTCTAGATACAAAGCTGGATGTATTTAAGACAATTTCCCTCAATTAAATTCAGCTGTGGTTGGGGGTGAGGGGGCCTGATGCACAGCTGCATTTGCTTTATTGTCAGGGAAAAAGCTTTAAAGCAGAATGATTCAAAACCATTTACAACTGTGCAGAAAACCCCAGTTAGTTCTGAGCCCCTTAAAAAGGCAACTCCCTCTACCTCTATTTAGAGCAAATTTCAGAGCTCTTTAGGGGTGTTTAATGTTCAGGTAACTCTAATTAAGCCTTTAATCCATTAGGCCACAGAGATTCATTGGGGAGTTGGCTGTTAGTGCAGGTGTCTCAGCCTGCATGTCAGGGAGCCCAGGAGGAATCAATGTTGCATTTGGAGGTCTGTCCCTGTGAGAAAGAAAACAAAGTATTTTCTTTTCAAACAAATGTTTAATTTTGCTGGTTTTGTTTCTTTCCTGGAGAGAAACAACTCAGAGGGCAGGACTGTGGCCAGATCTTCTGGTCTAAGACTAGCTGCAGTATTTGGTTCTCCTGTGGTTCAGCTGTGCCTGTTGAAAGCCCTGGCACAAAATTCCAGCTTTAAACCAAGTCTTGTGCCTTAGAGGGTTCAAAGATTATCCCTGAGTGCTGCCTGTGAGTGCAGGGATGTGAGAAGTGCGTGCTGCCATTGCATCACGCAGAGCCAGCCACAACATACCAAGTCAGCTCTTTTGCATCTTTTCCAACTCTTTTTTTCTTTTCTGGGCCATGTGAGAATGCTGCCACTTTTGGAAGGTGCATCTGGTGGAAGTACAAAGGTAATAACTGTTTCAGATACAGAGCTTGACTATCTTTTGAAATCAAACCAGCAAAGCAGAAATACATGAATCAAGTTGAACTCTTCAGGGCTGCCGTTTCCCATTTGCAACCTTCCTTATCTCCTAAGCAAAGCTTTTATTTAAACACGAGCTGTAGATACCAGTTAATATTTACACTTCATGAACCACCAGAACTGGGGTCCTGGAAGGGCTGGAGCCTGTGAGGACTGGTAGCAAGCCTTGTTTTCCCCCTGTGGAGCTCAGGGCACAGGATGCTCCTATCCTGGTTGTGCACACGCCGTGTGGTGGCGTGAGCGTGGCCAGAGAGGGGCGGCGTGGCTCGCTCAGAGGCACAAAGTGATGCAGAGTGGAAGTGAAGTCCTGTCTCCCATCATTTTCCTTCTGGGCTCTCCTGGCTTTGCTCTGCCGTTAGAGGTTGCTGCCAGCAAAGGGCTCTGCCTGCAGTGGGACACGCTGCCCTGGTGTCACAGGGCTGGGAGGTCTGATTTTGCTGAACAAAGATGCTCTTCCAAAAATAGGTTAAGCCAAAGAGCTTAGATGTCAAAAATAGCACTAGAGATTTTTTTTTTCCTTTTTCTGACTGTCCTTTTTTTGACTGTGTTTTAGATTTATTGTCGCCTGCTGGAGGCAGCTAAAGAAATAAGAGATACTGCAGCTGTAGGCAGGGGAATAGTGGAAGTAGACATACACAGTCATCTCTGAGGGGGGAGAACCACATGTGTCAGCTAACCCTGTAGAAGTACATAAAGATGCAAAATCACAATAAACAAAAATGTGCCATGTCACCAAACTGCTCTCTTAGCAGAAATGCTGGGTTTTTTTAGAAGTTAAGGTACCCCACAAAGGGAAGAGTGGAGAGAATCATGGTGACAAAGGGGAGGACAAAAGAAATGCCAGCAAACAGAAACTGGGATGAATAAATGTCACAAGAATGATCCTGGTGATAGCCCCTATAAACCTTTTATTAGGACACGCTCTGCTGAGTGTGAATAGTTCACTCATCCCAAGCTGGTGGCAGTAAAATCTGCCCAGTGCTTTTTCATAGAGGTTGGTCAGGTTAGAGCTGCTAAAATTGAAGGCTTCTTTCTGGGGATTCTCCATAGGAAGTTTTGTATTATGAAGTTAAACTCCAGCTTTCCCATTCCCCAAGCTAGAGGCGTGCTCAGAGCACTGAGCCAATGACTTGCACTGCAGCTATTTAAGGTGCTGGGCTGAGCCTGGAGCTGGGAGTCAGGAGGCACAGTGGCTCTAATCCTGGCTGTGCTGCTCACTGAGCCACCTCCAAGAAGTTATTTAACCTCTGCCTGCCACTGCTTCCCTGTGGGTAACAGCAGGGATTATGATAATTGCTTTTGAAAAGCACCTTAGGTGCTTAGTTTTAATTTTTTCTAAAGGTGCAGAACTCTCCAGTTCTGAGCTGGAGAGGCTTGATCCATCCCAGGAGGCTTTTAGTACTTTACAGGATTGTGAAAACAATTCTTAATGCCATATTGTTTGTTTGGGCCATGTAAATAAATAAACCTAAAAGATTTTTGATGCATCTTCTTGCACTACTCACAGAAAGGCTCTTAAGATACAACTGAAGGACATAGAAATGAGGTATAGTTCAAAAGGGCTGCCAGACACTTCATAAAATGCAAGTAAACTGTCAGAATGTTTAAATTGTTTGCTTTTTCAACCAAATCCTGCCAAGGCCACAGAAATCTGGGTTTGCATGTATTAAACTTCTCTCTCACTTGCGTGTAAAGACCCCAAAGGCAACAGATTTGTAGCATTGCTCGCTTGGATTTGGAGGGTATTTGGTTTTGTGTTTTACAGCAAAGGGTGATTTCTAGGCTGAAGAATTAGGAAGGTTTCCCTGAGAGCAAGATGAGAACAAAGTAAATGTGCCCTGAGCTGTGCCTCTATCCCAGATTTTGAAGCATGCAGGGAAGAATAATGGTACATGAATTTGTCTCTGTTGCACGTACTGAACTCCTCCTTTCCAAAGAACAGAACTTCTTCCTATTTAAGCTTTGTGTCACAGGGGAAAAAATAATCAAAGGGCGGAGAATTCCATTCAGCTGAGACTGGAATGCTAAAGAAGAAGTTTGTGGAGCATGGTGGTGTTAGTGGGGTGGCTGGTTGGGAGGCACCATCCATGTCACGGGGTGTGCCACAGGGTTTGGGGCAGCAACATGACTGGGAATTTTATGTTGGGAACACAAATTTAGTGTCAGAGTGGAAAGTGCTCCAGTGCCAAGGCAATGAGTGTAATCTAAGCCACAGGCTGCTGAGGAAACTTAGGAAATAAAAAGGGTGCTCCCATTTTTATGCAGGAGCTTGAAATGAAGCAGCTGAGAGCCAGGGACTGTGTTGCATCTTCCCAGCACGAGGGATAGAGGCCCTGTCAGCATGTTTGGAGAAAGGCCTGACTGCCAAAATAGTTTAGTGTTGCTACAATACTTGCAGGTGTTGATTGCCTTTTAAGTTCTGCTCTCTGTTCTGACATTTTTAGGACAGCAAATGAAGGATGAGAAGTAGAAACGCAAACAAATTAGAAAAACCCTGTGTACGGATGTCTGTTATTACAGTCGTGTGGCTGGATGGAAAGAGTCCTGTCCTACTGGAAGTCAGGGAGGGGTTGGCAATGAAGGGAAGTGGTTATTGCCAGTAGCTCTCCTGCCAAAATGGAGTATTGATGACAGAGCTCAGTTTAAAGCAGATGGTGTAATCCATACCCTAAAGACTGCCTGGGGAAACACGTGCAAAACCATGTGCCTGAATGCCACGGAGGATTTATTCCTTGGGGTGAGGCTGGAGAAGCCTTCACTTGGATGGAGATGAGAGTTGAGTCTGGTTCTGGAGAGCAAGGAAAGTGCTTTACTGAGGCAGGGCTTTTATGCAGGACTCAAGCATGTTTCTCATTTTCTGTTACTAGAGATACAGTACAGAAACTACTGAGAATGCAGCATCCATCCCACATCAGTGCTTTCTCTACTCAGTCTCTTTGAGGACCAACTTTCAGTACTCAGATTCACAGGGAAACTACACAGGGCTTTTTCAAGTACTTAAGAAGTACAAGGCATGAGGTAAATAATTTAAACACTGGTTCAGAGCACTGCTAGCTGAGAAGTGACTTAGAATCTCTTAACAGCTTGACAATAAATTGAGGTTTTTTCTTCTTTTTGGGGAGAGGAGTGTGGAATGTGTTGCCCATCAGCAGGGCTGCTTCCTTCCAAGAGAAACGTTTGCTATAATGAATCCATAGAATAGAATCATAGAATGACCTGGATTGGAAGAGTCTTTAAAGATCATCTTGTTCCAACTCCCTTGCTGTAGTCAGGAACACCTTCCACTATCCCAGGTTGCTCAGAGCCTCGTTCAGCCTGATCTTTAACACCTCCAGGGATGGGATATCCGTACCTTCTTTGGGTAACCTGTGCCAGTGCCTCACCACCCTGACAGGGAAGAATTTCTTCCCAACTTCTTCCCAAGTTAATCTAAACCTACTAGTTTGAAGTCATTCTCCTTGTCCTCTCACTCCATGCTCTTGTAAATAGTCTCTCTTCATCTTTTTTATAGGCTCCTTTCAGGTACTGGAAAGTCCAATTAGGTCACTGTGATGTCTTCTCTTCTCATATTAAAGCCAGGGCTTCTTTCTTCTTGGGCAATCCAATCTGAATTTGGACCTCATCAGTGCAGTGGATCCCTGGTGCAGTGTGTGTAATGAGAAAATCCTGGTACCTCTGTGGCTCACATTTATTATAAACTTCTGTTTGAAGTAGCATTTTGACTTCTTCCTCAGCATCTGGTAGAACTTGGTCTACAGTATGTTGTTACTGCTTTTTTTTTGCACAACAACCTGGTGCTGCTTCTTAAGAGAGATCTTCAGCTGAGGATTAAAGGAGTTTTGTGTGGTTTTGTTCCATAACTTTTGCTGGTTTTATTCCTTTCCTGTTTACTTTGCTCTGGTATTGATCTGACAGCATCTCGCTATTTCCCTTCAATTTCCAATTCTGTGTGAGGAAGAAAAACAGTCAGCTGCCCTGATTTAGGTAGAAATTAAATTGCAGCTATTTTTCCATGGAAAATTTCCTTCATAGGAAGACTGGTGATAATTGCTAACTGATGCTTTTTAAAGACTTTTTCTTAAATGGGTGAAAGACTGTCAAGCTGTCAATCAAGACAGATATTGGATAATGCCCCATTCCCCTGCCAAGTTCCCTTTATGATATGAGGCATCTGTTTCGCTCTGTAAATTTGAGCTGCTCAAAATTTGCCCTTTAATGTTTACTTTATGTGCCCTTTCTCAGTATTACTCAAGTAGTCCTCATGTACCTGTGCAGCATGGTCAAATGGATGTAATAATCTTTGAAGAAAATAACTTGGTGGTGTGATAGCTTTGTAGTGTTGTGGTATTCCTTAACCTTTGAACAGTCTCTCATCTTGTCATTCCATGGTGCACCCACCTGTCCATGCTGGAACCAGTAACCAGCTCTAAAAAGTGCAGTGCCTGCCTTTGTGATGAGCATATTAAAGCCAGGCAAGTGTGAAACTCTGAGTTGCATGAACATTTATGGTCCTTACAGGCCATTTCTCAAGACTTTTGCCTATAACAGAGGGCATTTAATTTTCTCTTTATTTCTTTTAAAGTAGATTTGGAGAGAAAATTGGATGTTTTCTTGTATTCCCCAGGTTGCAAAGGCCTGGGGTTTTCAGAGAAACTGTTAAAACATGAGATTTATAATCAGTGCAGATACTGGACCTGCTGAGAGTAGCATCTCTCCAAAGTATTGGCTGCTCTTTCTTGGTTCTGCATTTAAAGCACTACAAAGCAAAATTATCACAGCTCTAGTCACCACTGGCATTGCATGTAAAGCACCACAAATGTACAAAACTGATTCAAAGCAGAACAGTCTTCATTCCCACACCATTGCCTCACCTCCAGAAGGATTTGCAAGTTGAAAACCATTGCCTTTCATGCATCAGGAGGTTCTGGAGTTAGCATCTGTAGCAGGCTTTGCTGCTCAGGCTGGGCAGGGGTTAGAAAACTGCTCCAGCAATGTTCCCATGCTGTTGGGAGAGGAAATACAAGTGCTAGCACTGTGAAAGGACCAAGCAGGGCATTGATTTTGACGTAGCTAACAGTAAAAATTGCTATGATGTCATAGCAGAGCATTGCAGTCATTACGACAAATAATGAGAAAAATAAAATTATAGAAATAACCATCTCCCTTGGCCTGCAGATAAATCAAAGCTTAGCCCTTGATCTCTCATCGCTCACTAGCCCGGAACATAAATCCAAGGATTTATCATTAAGCCTAATGGGTCATAAAATCTGGGCTATTTTGGAGGTAGTTGCAGAGATTTGCAGCCCAGGCAGAGAGCAGGCTCTAAGCTGCTGGGCCTTGTGTAACTGGGTAAATAGCAAGCTTCAAATAATGCTATAAAGCTATCAAATGTAATAACTAATGCAGTCAGAGGCGCGTGTGGGGAGGGCAGCCTCACTGGTCACAGGCTTGGCCATCATGACAGAAGAAGCCCTGGTGTAGAAAGACCTTCTAATAACAAGTTGAAGTCCTTTTTGCTTTACTGGACACCAGGTCCATGCATCTGCTTTGGTTCACATGTAGCACTTTTATTTTCTGCACATCAGTTCTTCCCTCACTGCGGGCCCAAGGGAGCGAGCAGCGAAAACCACAGACACAGGAGGCACCAACACCTCTCTTACTTTGTCATCAACGTTTAAATATTTATGACAGCGCTTCACAGCGTGCTGGTAAATGCATGATAGCATATTATGTAAGAGCAATAACATTTTAGAAGGAGAAGACTTCACTACTGTCCCTTGCCAGTAAATCTTTGCTGCTGTCTGTAGTGAGGCCATGTGAAGGCCATGCCTTTTTCCACAGTGATTTTAAGTGAAATGGGTGTTTTACATGGAAAAGGGAATTTTTTTACTGGCATTTGTAATCACGTATGTTTTAAAATTGCTCTCCATCTCTTATTCAGGGGAGGTTTTGGTTCAGATCAGGTTCCTGTTGAAGTTGATAGCTCTGAATGTGCAAGTGAGCAGAAGGTCTTTGGTGTTTGATGGGGAGCAGATCCCTCAGTGAGGGTGCCTGGGAGGAGGGGATTTGGGCTGTGAGTCTTTTGGTTTAATTAAGAGTTCAAAGTAGCTTGTGCTTTTCCTAAAGAGATGTAGAGTATTGATTCCCATTAGTGCTGTACTGCTCCAGAGAAGGGGATTCTTGGGAAATTATGTGCCAAGTCAGTTGTGCCTGGACTAACCTGAGTTGAATTGAAGTTTGGCATGGGAGAATTTGTTGCAGAATGCTGACAGTGAAAACAGAAAGTTAGTGTAGATTTGACTTTGGGACAGCCAAAAGATTTGACAGTGGGACAAGTGAGAGGGTAACCCATCCAAGGAGGAGCCTGTCTAGCTTAGCATAAGTAAGCAAATTAATTTAAACAGAGGTGTATATATCTGTGCCTTAATGAATACAGCAGTGATTCCCCCCACGCTTTTCCCTCTCAAAGGCAGACATTGGGAATCTGTGATTAGTTCTGTTCCAGAATTGCAGAAAACAAACTTAAGAGTTAAAGATGATTTGTACTTGGCACGAGCGCTGTTATCTGTCATGATGGCTTTCCTAGCAGTAGTGTATATGTTTGGGAAGACATTTTGGGGATCTGTGCCAGTAAAAGCCAGCCTTGGAAGCAAACTGTGTGTGAATGGCTGAGAAAACAAGCCACAAGCACGAAGGATGAGCCAGCATGTAGCAGGCTCTGGGGCAGGTGGGATGCAAGTCCTAGGGCAGGCACTGAGGCCCTGCAGGACTTGGGCCCATTCTCTGCACAGTCGTGGAGAGAATCAGTGTTCAGCAGGTACTGGATTATTTATCTGCTGTACACACATGAGTGTTTACAAAAAACAAGCGCTCGATGATCAAGACTGTTATCTTAGCTTCCACCAAAGATGTTGTAAGGATGCCAAGTGGGAAAGTGAAACCTGCCAAAATCACAAAGTAGCACTGGAAGTTGCTGACTTTTAATTTTGAGTTTTTGCATACACAGGCAGCTCTAATTATGTGTGCTGTTTCATACACATGATTGAGCAGCAGTTGTTTCTGCATTTATTATGTCTCAGTACCTGCTGGTGCAAACTGGGACTGCCTCGAGCACTCCGAGTGCTGAGCAAGGCAGGAGTCCCCAGAGCATGGAGTGTTCCTACAGGGAGGGCTCCTGGATCTGTCAGCTCCCACAGTCAAGTCTTTGCCCAGTTTTATGTATCTGAAAGCAATGTTGGAAGATGTGGTGCTATTTTAGTTCTTTTGGTGCAGTTTGAAAGGCAGAAGCCGTGGTAGGGCTTGGTACTTTGCTGGGGGCACTCAGTGCATTATCTTATAATTCTGTGTTGACCCCAGTTCTCCAAACACTTCTCTTGAATTTCAGACCACAGGAGACTGCTGGACTGTGCCATGGGGGCCTCAGAATTCTCTCATACATTTGAGAGAGGTGGTGGGATGGACACATCTTGGGTGGTTTTGAGTTTGTTCCATGGGATGAGTGTTGATTCCATGTCTGGCTGGGTCTCAGTTCACTTCTGTAATGTACCTGGCAGTTCCAAAATTTCCTGAACTTTGCTCTCTCCCTCTTATATTTCTCTCTTGTAATGTTTTTGAATTTTGCAGCTTTATATAGGCTCCTTTTCCTCCCCCTCTCACCACTTGCTGCTTCTTCTCCTCCGCCCCAGTTACTAAAATCTCTCCCTGATGCGTCACCATCAGCAGCAGAGCTCTTCATCTGCGGGCTGAAAGCAGAGCAGAGCACACTGGGGGAAGAAGAAATGGCCCCAGACCCTCCTTAAGTTTTCAAGTGGCTGGAAATAGTTTGCTGATCAAAGGTGGCTCAGAGGAGTCTCTTCTCATTTCTTCCTCCATCCTTTTTGTGGCAGCTTTCTCCTTGTTCCAGGCTGGCAGCGCTCACCCCTCAGGCTCTGCAGGGCCTGTGCTAAAATGAGAGTGGCTTTGCATTTCCAGATAAAAAGCACTTCTGAGTACCCTGGTGTGTCAATCCCCAGTGCAAAATCCTTGCAGTCAGGGTGGTAGGTGCTTTCCAGAAGATGGGAACCCCTTTGGTAGGGAGAGCAAGGAATTTTGGAATGAGGGGTGAAATGGAGAGAGGAGAAATGCCCGATGCCAATGCTCAGCTGCATCAGCTGGTGAAAAAAAGTCATTTTGATTGCTGCAGTCATCAAGCCATGACTTTGAGAAGTGTTATGAGCAGCAATTACACGTAGAAAGTTTGCAGGTGGATGAAAAACAGATCCTGTCCCTCCCCTTGGAGGTTCTGAAGCCACAGCTGGACAAAGCCCCTGGTCCTGCTGCAGACCTGAGCACAGAGGCCCCTCCAGCCAGGGAGAGTCTGACATTGGTCTGTGTTTGGAGAGAGGCTCAAAACAAACAAAAATATTTGGGTCATTGCCAAGTGGCAGTATTAGGAGTGACATGGTGAATTTGTTTTAATGTAATCTGGATTTAATCACTGGTTTAGACTTTACTTAAGGCTTTCAGCTCTGGTAAGGGGTTGATTAGATAAATGTATTTATTTTCTTGCTATTCATTTTCCATGGATGAATACACCAGGGTAACTTAAAAGCATGTAGCAAGGAAGAAACAAAAAAAAGGGGACAAATTAAGTGACTGCTGCCAGATTAATTCTTCTGTTGCATTTCAACTCCTGTTTTTAAACCTACAACTTTGAAAGGGAATGTTCAAAATTATCATTGCAATGACCATCTTTCCATCTAATTTAAAGTCATTCAGCTTTACAAGAAGCAATTATGCTCCACACTAACAAATGAAAAGACATGGCCACATCAGAAAAACTGATTATTCAGGCAATCTTTCTTACATAAAATAGCCAGCTAATCTCCCAGTTTCAGTCCTTGAGTGCTATTGCAAATACCCTCCTGAAAGAGAACTTAATTCTTGGCACATTGGCAGTCTGCCTCTTTTCCCTGATGGCTCCCTGTGTAGTCAGTCATGGTTTGGGGGTTAAGAAATCCTTTTCTCTTTTATTTCTGTATCTCTTCTTGCACTCAGTGCAATTTTTTTTTTCCTTGTGACCAATGAAAGCAAAGCACAGGGGATGAGGTTTGTGTCCTGCTTAGGAAAATAAGGAAATCTCCAGACTTGCTGCTCTTGTGCTGCTCTGGCCATCACCCTTGAGGTCTTCTGAGATTGTGGAGGAATCTAAGTGTTTTGTAAGGCACTAACTAGTGCAGTGCTGCACTTGAAGTGGTTATTGTTAGCCTAACTTTACTTATTATAGAAAAAAGAAAAGGAAATTACAAAGTCCTGCTTGCAGAAGAACTCTTAATAATAAGTTGTTGTCAAACCCTTAAAATCCTAATACCTGTGCCTTTCTCTTCTACTGCTCCCTGGGAAAAACCAGGGTGGAGCAGGCATCAGTCATCTTCCCCTTTTTCCAAGTCATTAATGAAGAAGTTAAAGAATACTGGGCCCAGTATAGAGCACCATTAGTGACAGGCCTTCAGCCCAGGCCCTGTGCCACTGATTACATGCTCTGGGTTCTGCCATTCAGTTCTCAATCCACCTCCCTGTCCACTCAAAGCCCCCTTTAGCCTTACTGACCCTTCTAGAAATTCAAAAATGCCTCTTCTGCAATAAAACATTTCTAATTCCTGATTGCTCTTAGTATTAAAAACATCTCCAGAAAAAAAATCAGTGAGTCATCAGTGTCCTGTGCTGCCTTCAGGAGGAGTGTGATGTTGATGGGTGGCTTTTATTTTTCCTGCTGGTAGAAGAAGCAGGAGGTGGAGGTTGGTGGTTTCTTCCACTCTGCTCTAGGACCCATTGGAATAATAAATATATTTATGCTTTCCAGCATGCTTTTACATACTCTTTCTTAAAGTCAGTGTCTGTACATTTGCAGCTGTCTTTGCTGTAAGTGGAGAGTCTTAAATACTTGCTCCTAATTCTGTTACCCCTAAGCTGATTTTTTCAGTGTCTGCACTTCTGTGGCTGTTGGTGTGATATTTTTGGGGGTGTCCAGGACCATCCTGTGCCCCCTCTCCTGTCCTCCCACACCTGCCCCCCTCTCTGTGACATCTGCAGCCCTGCTTGGGAGTGCCCTGCTCTGTCATTCCTGATGGCAGTGGGATCATCCAGATTTAATTCTCCTTGGAATACCTGCCTGCTATTACTGTCTGTACAAGCATTACACGTATGGACAAGGATCAGCCACCTGGTCAATAGAAAAATTGTTGCTACAGCTGAACAAGCTGCAGCAAACCCCAGGGAGGCACAGCCAGAGCCTGACCCTCGGCACTCAGTGCCTCAGTGCATCTAAATCATCCCATTATTTGCTGGTTTTGTTCCCCCTTTCCATCTCATAACATTTCTTAATTTTATATTTTCATCTTAATTACTGCAGAACATAAGGCTGATGTTTATAGGGAACTATTCATGAGGCTTTCAAGACTTCTTTCCTAATCTCCAAGTCATCAGAAGGATTGTTGTGTTTACAAAGCGAACATTGCTGTCCCTGCGCAGGGAGTGGCTTCGTGTTTGCCAGCACTGAATTTAAATTGACGTTTTAAAAGCAATTTTGTCTGAGCAGCAATCACTCCCAGTGTCAGAAAGTTCAGGCACTACAGCCACGGGCCATCAAGAAGATTGCCCAGTCCCTGGGAGTCACTGGTTTGCAGAGGTGGGTGGATGGCAGGCGCTGCTCACGGCTGAGCTGCCACGTCTCTGCCGTGCTGCCTGGGATTCGGGATGACACTGCAACTCACTGGGGTTCTGCTGCTACCATTAGCTCACTTACCTCTGCAGCTCTGAGTTGTCTTTGACAGCCAGCTCTGTCCCTGCTCCCTGTTTCTGTATGATCACAGTGTTAATCTTTTCCCTGAAAAGTTGTGTGGTAGCTCTTCATCTGTAGCCAGTTGTAGCAATCAGCTGCTTTTTAACATTCCCGATCATCACTGGGGTTTTGGGTGGTCTACCATTTCTCCAAAAATACATATCTATCCAACCTTTGTCTGCTGTACTATTTTCATATACCCCTCTTCAGTGGGATTTGCCAAGGACTGTCTCTTTTTATAAATCTTGCTAAATTCTTGTCTTTGAAATTGCAGAATTTTACAGCTTCCACCCCCAGAAGTATCGCTGCCCTGAGATCTGCTTTCTGATTTTTCCTTCTTTCCTGCTCCTAACACTTCCCTGTATTAATTTGCATTTTCAAAGGCAGACTCTTGGCCCCAGTTTCCTTAGGGAATGCTGCCCTTCCTTGGCAGGGCTTGATCTGCTCCAGGAGTCTGTTTGAGTCCCTTTTGCTGTGAACCTCTTCTCTCATCTGTGTTTTTAGCATTTCAGAGGATTTTACTGTGGTGGCTGAGCAAGAAATCCAGAAAACAATCCAAATCACCCATCAGCCCTAAATTCTGCCTGCAGGCTCCTCTCCCTCCTTACACTGCTGTTGCCTGGGTGGACTGTAGCTACCAAGTCCCTCCATGGCATTTCCCAAATGTGATGTATCCCAAAGGAGTCAGAAGACTGCCCCAGATTAACATTGTGGTTTTCTGAGGCTCATCTATTCAGAATATGTTTAAGCAAATGGAGTATTCATGATTCTAGATAAAATTAAGGGGGAGGAGGGAGGGGTTTCACATTTTGAAAGCAAACATTTAAAACAGATGCAGCCTGCTGGGAAGGATCACATTGAATTGCATGACTTTTAAAAAGAAAAGAACATCCATTTTACTCAAGTCCTCAGTATGAAAGATTAGGAGTTAAGAGACATTTTTCGCCCACTTTGAAAGTAAATGTATTTTAAATTTAATTCTTTGGTGCAGCTGCTGCTTTCTCTCTCTGGAAAACCTTCCTTGTGCTTTGAGCAATGTAAAGATGTGGGCTGGGTGCTAATCCAGTTTAAGATTCCAAACTTCCTTTCCACTCTTTGGAGATTTTCCCACCACCACCTTCTCGATAAATGTAGATCTGTCTTTCATTTTAACACAGCACTGGTTTAGGGAGATTTGTTGGAGATTCATCATCTCAGGCCAAGGAAAAGTATGACTGTGAAGGTTTCATGTTCTTTTGGAATAGATAAAATAATGTAAGATGATATGAAATCAGCTAGTTTGTCTTTTTCCTCCAGTACAAATATGTATTGCTGCCTACATTTAACAAAAATAAGCCAGAACAACCCAGGAGCTGTGAAAGGGTCCCATGGGCTGATGGTGCTGTGGCAGGGTGCTGCTGTTACAGCTCATCATTGATGGGTGTTACTGGAGTGACTGCTCCAGTTACCACTCACTTGGGGCTGCAGAATCATCCTGCAGAATGGCTTCGTCTGAACATGCTGGTAAGTTAGGAATGGCAGAATTCTGGGGAATCTGGTGTTTCCCAAGCTCTGTTACCACCCATGGACTGCAGGAGGAATTGCTGAGGGCACACAACACCAAGCATCAGCACTGAGAGAGTCTGGCTGAAGCAGCAGCAGGATTTTGCTGTCTCATTACCCTTGTTGTCCTGATCCAGTCTGCCCCAGGGAATTCCCTTGCCTGTCTGCAGGCAGAGCCTCCTCCTTTCTGGTTCCTGTTCTCCTTAAGAAAAAGAGTGTATTTTGTGCATTGAGAGTGCTGATCTAGAGCTCATTAATGCTGTTGTACCATTCTGAATACATCAGCTGTGCCCATAATACTCAGTCTGAAGCCATTATTCTCTAGAAGTGGTCTTCCTATCTTCCTTTATTGTTGTTACTATTATTATTAATTTTGTACAGCCAGCACTGAGCACTTTTCCAATAGTAACTTGTACTTAGTGACTTATTAAGGTTTTTCCAAGTCTCAGATTCCCAGTGGATGTTCTGAGCTTGTTTCTTATTTAAAAACATCATCTAAATTCAAATCAGGAATTAACACAGTTCTGCAAATGACATTCACCCCTCTGCAGAAGGACCAGCATTAATCCTGTGTGCTGCAGCAATGGTATTTCCAGCCTTGTTGGAGGGCTTTAGTGGGCTTAAATCAGCCTTAGGCAAAGCACAAGCGTCTGCAATAGTTAGACAGGACTAACACTGCCAACTTTGGGCACAGAGTTTAAATGTGTCAGAGGGGCTGGATCAGGACATGGGTTCCCTTTATAGCCAGGGAGAAGACGAGGTGCTCCACAAAACCTTCCTGCATCACTTGGTACTGAAGTTAGTGGTACAGACAAAATCGTCACACAACCCTGTTCCTAAACCATCTGCCCTACTGCTGAAATTTTGTCTTTGCTGGGAGAGGGGTCAGGTCCCTGTTTCAGAGCTTTAAGGGAACTAATGGGGTGCTGGCAGAACCAGCAGGTTCTTTAGGGGTGCTTCCAGCTTGTGTTGAAATTCAGTTCAGGTTGGTCTGGTTCCTTTGGGGCTCTCTGGAAATCCCCACTGTAATATATGAATATATTTGCCTCCTTACTGGTTGTCATCAGCACTCCACGGTGTTTGGGTTCCCAGAGCTCCCCCAGAACTCGTTGTGCTGGGCCAGTGGGTGGCTTGGAGAGCTTCCATCCCTCTTTGTCTGTAGGGTAGAGTCTGCCCGTGGCACAGAAATGGTGAAGTGGGGCTCTGAGTACAAGAGCAATGTGATACACTCGCTCCTCCAGCATCCTGCTGCTCAGAAAAACATAAACCCGAAGCAGATGTGTCATTAAATCATTTTGAATCATTGCAAACATTGCAGGAGTTCAGTACAAGCATCCATAGCTTTCAGCCACCTCCGCAAAGCGCTTTGCATCTGTCATAAAATTTGGATGAACTACACTGGGTAAACTGTTTTACTGTTACCTGATAGCCACCTACATTTTAGAGCTGAGTCTTGCTGAGGGGAAGATAGAAATAGATTTCAGTGCATTGTGAGAGCTCCAAGTGACTGATGTGGTTTCTTGGTCCCGTAAAGCTGCTGCCCAACTTAGGAAAATACCTCCCTTTAATTCAGAGACCAGGCAAAGGAAGCTGTCTTGGATCTGAGATGAAAGTATATGATTATTTAATCACTGGTTAGTTGGTGATAATGAGCAAGTATTTTGCAAAATGAGCTCTTAAAGGGAGCCTCTAAACATAGATCCTGGTGCTGCAGTGCTGGAGCTGAGCACAAAGTGTGGCCCTGCTGTTCCCAAGAAAGGCTCATTGAATCACTGTTCCTTCACTGCCAGGCGTTGGTGGCAAACCTGCTGCCCAAATTACCAGCAGGTGTGCCAAGGCCAGGGGGAGGACAGAGCTCCAAGGGTTTTCTTAACTCAAAACTGTCATTTCTTGTGCTTCCCTGAGCTTTTCCAGCAAGGATACGTTCCCCTTTAATTGTTGGACTTCTGAGAACGGCTTGACAGAAGAGCAGCCAAACAATCTTGCTTTCCTTTGTTAGCTATTTTTATTTTACCTGGATCATTACTTATCAAAGAGCACTGCTATCACTTGAAATAAACATGTTTAAACATTAATAAGTAGCTTAAGAGATGCTCTTTTTGATGCTGTCTGGGAAAACATCATCTGATTTTTGGAGAAGAAATTTAGCACAAATGCTTTTTCCCTCATGTGTTTTAATATCAGCAATTACTTTGCAAGTGGGAAAGCAAAGAAGGGAAATTGCTGCATTCAACTGCCCTTAACATTGCTTGACAAAAGCCTGACAGCCAAGAGTGTGAGTGAGGTTTGTGAGAGTACCTGGGTCTGCACACTCTTCTTTATCATCTCTTATAATTTCTGCTTTGAAAGCCTCATATAAAAATCAGGACATCATGGTGGTACCCATATTTCCAAATATCTTGGAAAGCTGACTTTCAGAAGGGAGAATGATCCCTTTTCCTTGTGGCTGAGCAAGTTGCAGTACAGAATTGCTGCTCCATGCCCACGTGAGATGCTGGGTTGGCTGCTCCACAGTGATTCACAAAGTCAGACCAGAAGGGACTGTTGAGTCATCCTTGTCCTCACCCTGGTGTTCCGTGAGCTGCTCTGTTTCCACCTGCTCCTCTCAGCACAGGGCACACTGTGCCTGCCTGCACTTCCCTCTGCAGGAAGACATCCAGCCTTCACATGGCATCTCCAGGAATTTAAGTGTTTTCTGCTCTATTTCATAGCTTGTTGCAGAGTTTAATGATTCATGCTATAAAAATACTTTCCTTGTTGGCTTTTCCCTGTCTTCAGCTTCCAGCCAGTGATTTCTTTTATATGTTACTGCAGAGATAACAAAGCCTTTTTCTGGAGCTGTGTTTCCCTTTGTGAAGGGGTTTTACGCTATAATCAAGTTACCTCTCAGACAAGCTGAACAGATTGAGCTCCACATTTCTCATTAAAAGACATTTTTCTCCCATCAGAAATTTTTACTGCATCCTTTTCAATTTTTAACACTGTTAAGGCAGGGTTGACCCCAAAGCTGTTCCAGGATCTGTCCCATCAGCTGTGGTATGTGGGGATAAAGTTGCCTGCTGGCTTGCACTTCCATTTTATATAGATTTTTTTTACATGGTGTTGCATTTCCAGTTTATATGGACTGGACATTCCCAGGTGGAATATCCCCCCTCACACTGGGAGGTTGTGCTCTGGTCTCCTGGATGTTGTTCCAGAGGCATTTTGTTGCTGCCTGCTGTGGCCAGTTCTGTAGGTACCTCCACAGTCCTTGTGGTGCCAAAAAAATTTGTTTTTTCATTGCTTTTTTTGCAATTAAAAGAGGAAAAAAGTTTGACAGTGCAGAGCTGTTCCTGGAGAAAGATGAGTTATGAACTTAATAAACACAGGTATTCCCTATGCTTTCTTATTTGTTGGTTTTCTGGTTTGGCAGCTAAGCTAAAGTTCAATTAAGTGTCTCTAACCTTGCTGCAGGGAGAGCTGGGGAACCATTTGTTATTTTAAATCTCTTTACTTTTCAATTGTCAAATTCAATTACGAGAAAATTTATGCTTTCATAGGAAAAGGGCAGCAGCTATAGAAAACTCAACAACCTGAGTTGTTCCAGGATCTGTGGAGGGATTTCATGCTTTCAGCAGAATCATCTTCAGAGGTTTTGGCAGTAACTTCAGAGATGTGGCAAATAAGTATTTGCTTACCTTAACATTTGGGGTGTTTAATGTGCATATTTTCATGCTTTGCAGCCAAGCTGCAACCACAGAGGGCAGAGCTCAGCAATATCCACCCTTAACCACTGCTTTTAGCCTGTTTGCAAAAAGTTTTGTTTGCACAGGCTGCACCTTGCCCCAAAACTGTTGAAATCCAAAGGGATTTTTCCAGGGAACCCAGACATGGATGTAGGGGTTTTGCTTTTGGATTTGTTTAAATTTCACTGCATCCCAGAAACATCACTTCTTTCCTTCAAAACCACATTTCTGGTTATTTTCCTGGTTTTGGGAAGGGGGAGAAAAGGGATTATTGTGCATTTGTGCATCAGAGGATGTCATAAGTGAAGCCTGTAGGGTGCTTCAGTCCCATGGATCCTGTGAAAGTCCCAGATTGGTGTTCTGTGGGCTTTGTCAGTCCGTGGTGCAAATCCAAGCTGCAGATGTTGCTTGAGTTCATCTGGAAGCACCTCCTAACCAGGGGCTTGGGCACTGCTGCATGTCCAGTGCCTGCAATTAAAGGAGACTTGTGGTGTAAAATGTTCTCAGGCTGTCAGGATATTCTGCTGTATAACCTGCTTAGCTCTCTTTACAGCCCTTTGCAATAAACTTGGAGCTTTTCAATAGTCTCAGAGCAGATGCTCTTTCTTTTGCTGTCTTGTCCCTTCTCCCCCTCCAGCTAATGGTAAAAAAGTATTTTTAAGTGCTGTTTCACATAAATCTTGGAGGCTGAGTGACTTAGAAGCCAGCTGGGAAGCTGAATGTGTCATCTCTGGAGTAAAACATAGATTTAGGGAGTTTTCATGGGGTTTTTTTTCCCCAATGTTGCCATTTCTGGTGTGCCAGCAGATGGAACTGCCCACAAGGCTGTATTTATCCCTTCAAAGCCAGCTGCTGCAAAATGCTGGGCCGAGGGTTGCTTTGACTCCTGTGCTTTGGAGAAGCTTGTTGTTATAATGAGAATAATGTCCCTCTGTTTGGCTTAGCAACATTCTGCAAATCAGTGTTTGTTCTTGAGCTTGTGTATAAATCCCACTTAGTTAATTTAGGCCGAAGCTGCAAGTCTGTATTTGTTTTGTGAAAAACAAGAAAGGATCAGAGCAGTCTGGGGGGAAAACGTGATTTCTGAGATATCATCTGGTAAGATATCTGGTGGCATCCTAGAAATTAAAGGGGTTTTCCCAGTGGTGTGGATGTGATGCCATACCCTGCATTCTCCCTAAAAGCACAAATGTGGTGATTCCAGTGAGTGGCAATTGGCCTTTAGGCATTTGTCACTGATCCTGAGAGGTCTGGGAAAGGCAGCAGCCAAAAAATGTGGGGCCAAGAGCATCAGGAGCTGAGAAACAGCCAGAAGAGTGTGAAAGCTTTCTGATATTCAGGATCAAAAAATCCAAAATAGTGGCACCAGTGGGTTCACTGTGCAGGTAGAAGAGGAAAACTAGGATGATAATAAGTATTTTTGGAAGCTCAGGAAGGCAGAAGGAGGAGTGTTAAGTGCTGGGTGAAGCCCACGGCATCCATGTGGGAGCTGCCAGAGGCACAGCAGGCACTGGATGGTGGCTGCTGCACAGGGACTCTGTAAATCCTGTGGAAATGAATATTTAATAGAGAAATAAAGTGATTAAATGTATGTGTAAATGCTGCCTTTATCTCCTTGCTGCCCTATAAAGGCTGGTAGCTCTCAGCCCAGGAGGGCTGCAATAATTACGGCGTCACTGACTTGGCTGAGAAAAAATCAGTTCCATTGGGATGATTTTATTGCTCTCCCTAATGGGAGGCACTGGAAGTGTAAGCCCCATGTTAAATATGCACCTACAAGAAAAGGGGCTTGCTTGGAATCCAGCTTTCCCCAGAAATGGAAAATTCTGAAAATGCTGCTCAGCTGTCTCTTCTTTGGCAGCCTGAGGACACACAGCAGACATAAGAGCAGTCACTTTTCCTGGCACTACCAGACTTCTTCCCAGCTGGACATCTTTGGTTCTGTTTGGTTTTACCTTGTCTTGTTTTGGTTTTTTCCCTAGAGGAAAATTCCAGAACAAACTTTTTGCAAAATTTGCATTGCTTCTGTCAGTATTTCACAAGAAAAGGTTTCTTCCTCCATAGGAGTGCAAGGGAGACAAGTAGAAACCCAGCTGGAGCTGGAGTGGAACATTTTTTGTGAATATATAGACCCATCCTCAGTCTCCACTTGGGAGCTGACACTGGGGCTGAACTGAGGCTGGTAACATCTGAAATGCTCAGAAAATGCTTTTATATCAACTTTGCCTGTGTTGTCTTGTTTCCTAGGGGTAATATGTAATTTGTTCACTAATAGACTCTCTTATTTAGACAAATTAGACCTTTTTAACACCATTTGTATTTACTGCACTGTGTTAATTACAACAGGGATGGGGACATTGTAATAGTAGAGAATTGTTCTCTTAATTTGGGGAGAACAGACAACACTCTATGCCCAGCTTCCAGTTTGCTTTCCCTTTGTTCAAACCTGGTACTCAAACCATTAACATAATCTTGGGGTGGTTGTAATTATGTGAATAACCAGGTGGGAAGGAGGCATAGAACAGTACAAAAATAGCACCAGGGAGTGCAAACTTGTTTCTATAAACAAAGTAAGAGCAGAAGGAGGAGGGAGATGAGATGCCAGTGGTGCTGCATCCTGGAGCCAAGCATGGATGTTGAGTGCTGGGGGGGACTGGGTAATGCCATCACATATTGCAGTGGTCTTCCTCTTCCCAGGGGAAATTTGAAGTTTATTTCCTGTTTCAATTGCCCAGGAAAGCATTGAAAGCTTTGAGGAAAGCCCAAAGGCTCTTCTTGGCCTCCTGGGCTCATACCCAGCTGTCAGGCAGCACCTCCTGCTCCCTCTGTGCTGAGCACCTCTCAAGTCATTCTTCCTCAGCCCCTAGTGCCACTTGGGGTAGTTGTGACCCAGGACCTGGCACTTGGCCTTTTGGATCCTCACACATTTTTCCTCAGCCTTTTGATCAGTTCTGTTTAAACCTGCTTGATTTAGAGTTGTGGAGATCCCCCCAGCCCAGCCTGACACCTTTCCCCACATATTCAAATGTTATATTTGTCCTCCCCTGCACGCTGTCTGCAGATAATGTAGTGCAAAGGGTTCATTGGCTGCTGCTCAGAGGTAGTGATCCCCTCACTTGCCCTGCACCCATGGCTCAAAACCATCTCACCAGACTGTATCATGGCACTTTAGAAAGTCAAATCTCTTTTTAGCCCGACTTCCTAAGGAGGCTTAAGTACTCATGCTCTGTTTATATCCTGATCCCTCCCTTGGAGAACTTTTGAACCCGTGGGCTCAGATCAGCTAAATTTATCAGCTGAAGGTGTTGATGGTAGTAAGGCTGTGAGGTTTTTTTTGGAGCTAGATAAAGTGGTGACACTGAAAGAAAGCACTTCTGTGTCAGCTCTGGGCTGATCAGGCATGAATTCCACAGGAGGGGCTTGCAGGCACCCAGCCATGCCGTGGGAATTGCTGGTTTTGCAGAACACCAGCAGGAGCAGCTCCTGCTGCAGAGGAGCCTTGGGCAGTGCTGGGGCTCGCAGGGCTCCCCCATTCCCGTTTGTGTGGGGCTCAGCCATGTGAGAGCTGGTTTGGCTGTAAATACCTGCCTGTGGTGGTGGGGACGTCACCACAGCAGAGGGGCTTTTCTGCAGTGTTACAAAACATGGCAATATTAGGGAGGAACAGAGCAAGACTTGCATTTTCATTTTTGCACTCCAAGCATCACACGACAATTTGGCTTTTTTTTTTTTTTTNTTCACAGGGCTCCCCCATTCCCGTTTCTGTGGGGCTCAGCCATGTGAGAGGTGGTTTGGCTGTAAATATCTGCCTGTGGTGATGGGGACGTCACCACAGCAGAGGGGCTTTTCTGCAGGGTTACAAAACATGGCAATATTAGGAAGGAACAAAGAAAGACTTGCATTTTCATTTTTGTACTCCAAGCATNGAGCGAGACTTTCATTTTCTTTTTTGCCCTCCAAACATCTCACGGCAATTTTGCTTTTTTTTTTTTTTTTATTTTTAAGATCCGTGTCTTGAAACGAAGTGATGGGCAATCCCTGATTTTGGGGTTTCACAATGGCTTTATACACTTTTGACACGGCTGAAAATCTTGAATGAAGCCAAGCGACAGAGTCAGGCTCAGGAAGACCGATTAAAGCAGCATCTAGTCATGCATGAGTGTAGATACACATATGTGCAGTTACATGCATGTATAGGTGTATTTCTGTATTTGTGCGCACGTGGGATGATGTTCTGTGTGCTTTTGATGGCACAGTGAGAGTCAGTATTTGTAATTTCAATATTGATAATACAGCGATTAAAAAAACCTCCTGTGGAGTCTCATCTTGGGGGGTAGATGAGGAAGTTTGACAGCTGAACTAGATCCTGTCACCACGTGAACCTGCGAGCTCCTGCGGGCTTTGCGCCTTTTTCCGGAGCACACGTGGGTGATTCCCCGCGCTCCCACCTGACCCGAGTCCAAAACAAACACACCCCCGCCTCGTATCTCCTGAGCACGGAGCCCGTGTAAACCGAGCGCTCTCGGCAGCAGCTTCAATGAGCTAAATCCTTCCCAGGGAGCAGGAGATAATGGCAGGAGCAGGCTCGGTTTGCCCCGCTGTGCATCTGCCAGGCAGCTCTCGCAGGGAGGGTGGGAAGCGGCTGTGCCGCCGGGGCCCGGGGGGGATTCAGTCTGCCCGGGCAGGGGGGATCGGGAGCGGCGCTGCCGGGGGCTGCATCCCGGTACCGAGAGCGGCATTCAGGTACAGAGCAGTGTCCTGGTACCGAGAGCGGCACCCAGGTACCGAGAGAGCGCCATCCCGGTACCGAGAGTGGCATTCAGGTATAGAGCAGTGTCCTGGTACCGAGAGAGCGCCATCCCGGTACCGAGAGCAGCATTCACGTACAGAGCAGTGTCCCGGTACCGAGGATAGCAACCAGGTACAGGGAGCAGCATGCCGGTATCGAAAGCAGCACCCAGGTACGGGGAACAGCATCCCGGTATCAAGAGCAGCATCCCTGCAGCCACTGCCTCTCAGGCTCATTTGGGGATGCACAGTCATTTAGAGGAGGAGGATGTGCTGTGCACTCCTGAGGGTGTTAAGTCCATTCCTGTTCCAAAAATGATTGTGTTTAAGGCCGGAAGGTGGAGTTGGAAATGGTTATTTGCTAATCTCAAATAGCTTTTTGTTTCTTTTGTCCTAAGTCTAAAGTTTATACCCATGTCTTACGGTTTCAGTGGGAATAAGCTCTGCTTCTGTTTCAAGGCAGTGTTTGACATGACAAAGGTTGTCTGATGTCAGTGTATAATTGTAAAAGTACTGCAGAAAAGAAGACAAATTAACCTTTAAAAAGCAGGACTACCACATTTTGTTTTTAATTTCTAGGACATGGCACTGAATCTAATGTAAACAATACTTTCTGGCAATTTAGATCATTGCTTTACTCAAGAAAAATTAAAATACCTTAAAAGAAATGCCATGTAACATCAGCAAAAAGCAAGCAAAGCTGTCAAGTGCCTCCATTCTTCTCTTGTTCTTTTTAGGCTCTTGTATCTTTTGGGATCTTTGAGCTAAGAATTGATGTTCCCTACATCTCTGAGATGTTCTACCAACCCCTCTGTGATGGCCTCTCATTGCAGTAGTCATCAGGGACATGTTGCATGACTCCAGCAAAATCTTTATCATCAGTTTTGCCTTTTGTTGTGTGCACATCACATTCTATCCTTGGCTTCCAAAGGATCCTTGTTCTTCCTTGCTGCAGGAATCCTTGTTTTCAACCTTCACTCTTCATTCTTCATGAAATTAAGTAAAACTCAAAAATTTCCTAAGTTAGATGTTTTTCTGCTTGGAAAGTTTTTGAGGCTTGAATTTCTCTTGCTTTTTCTGCTGTTCTCCTGGTAGCCTTTTGCTCAGAAGGGTGTGGGTCTTCAAAATCCCATTTTCCTACTGGCACAAATGCCAAACTTCAGTACTTTAATAAGCATCTTACTGACTCTGGGACCTTCTGCACTGGATTTCTCATTCTTCTCATGCCATTTGTTATTTTTGGCCTGTTAACTCTGATAGGTGATTAAATTCAATTATATGAAGTAGAATTTGATTATTTAACATTAATTAAACCACTCTGTGTTTCCATTCTTCGAACCTCTTGAGAAAGAATTACAATATTCCCTTTCTGGTGTAACCTACATTAGAAGAATTGGCTAGACTTTTTAAAGCTGATTAAGAGGGGTAGAACTTATTGGTTTCTCCAGGGGAATGTTGGTAAGGCCTGATGTTCAAGTGTGAGGTGATGGAGACCCCGGGCAGTGCTTTGCCATAATAACAACTTCTAAATAAAGCTGATTTTTTTTCCTTTTTTTTCTTTTTTCCCCCTGTTTTTAAGAAGAGCCTTCAAGCTTCAAGATTTAAGGAGTCTCTTTATATCTCATTCAAATTCTGCCTGTGTGAGATCTTGTCCACAAGTGGGGTATAAATCACAAATTAGATAGTATGGCCTGTCTGAACCAATATTTTAAATTACAGTCCATCTTATTCTAACCAGGGGCTTCAGAGCTGATTGTTAATAAATATCAACTTGAACATATTTAATTGGGTATCAAATATAATGTTGACCTGGATTTATTTTGAAAGGATTGAACAGTTATGAGACTTAGATGTTCATCTGGGCTTTTTTTTATTTGATTTATGTGTCTCCCTCTGTGGCATATTGTAGACAGTTCTTATGAGATATTTCAACTCTTTAATTTAATTACTTTAAGTGAATGCTCATACCACAGCTGTATATAGCACAGGCTTTCTCAGTTCTGTTTCTGGTACCACTTCTTGAGTTTATTCTGCTAAATGTTTCCCAGGGGTTTTCTTTAATACTTGCATAAAATTCACTGCTTTTCAAGCATTGCTGCCATAAATTCTCAGGCTAATGTATCCAAAGGAAACAAATAGGAAGATTAAGTGGAACAGTTTGTACCTGGACAGATAAAACACAGGTTGTCCCCTGAGCTGGTTCAGCCTGATTGCAAATCTGTTGTAAGTCCCTGATTTGCCTCCAGTGTGAGATGGCAAAGGGCTGCATCCTGTCCCAGGTGATCCTGCTGCATTGGTGCTGGCACTGGGCTGTGTGAGTGATCCTGCTGCATTGGTGCTGGCACTGGGCTATGTGTGACTGATCCTACTGCACTGGTGCTGGCTCTGGGCTGTGTGCCTGATGCTCCTGCATTGGTGCTGGCACTGGGCTGTGTGCTGTGTGACTGATGCTGCTGCACTGGTGCTGGCACTGGGCTGTGTGCTGTGTGACTGATCCTGCTGCATTGGTGCTGGCACTGTGCTGTGTGCAGTGTGACTGATGCTGCTGCATTGGTGCTGGCACTGGGCTGTGTGAGTGATCCTGCTGCATTGGTGCTGGCACTGTGCTGTGTGCAGTGTGACTGATGCTGCTGCATTGGTGCTGGCACTGGGCTGTGTGAGTGATCCTGCTGCATTGGTGCTGGCACTGTGCTGTGTGCAGTGTGACTGATGCTGCTGCATTGGTGCTGGCACTGGGCTGTGTGAGTGATCCTGCTGCATTGCTGCTGGCACTGGGCTGTGTGCTGTGTGACTGATGCTGCTGCATTGGTGCTGGGACTGGGCTGTGTGCTGTGTGACTGATGCTGCTGCATTGGTGCTGGCACTGGGCTGTCTGTGTGACTGACACATGCAGCACAGCTCCACTGCTCCTACAGCAGTGCATCACAGCCAGGAAAATGAGAAAGCAGTGTGAAATGCATGACTGGCTGGTTTGCCAACCGAATAAGAAATGGTTTCTAGAGGCCATGAATTATGCACAAAGTCATTCTTAATATTCATTTTATTGGTGCTTTATAAAGTGGCTCTAGCAGTGGCATTTTGGAAAGGTTCAAAATAGAACCTGCAGCAAAGAGCAGCTCCAAAAACATGATTACTTTTCTAAGAAAACCAATGGCAAAATAAGCAACTCCTTGCCTCGGGGAAGAAATCCAGACCTTGGTCCTGCAAACTTTGCTACTTGTTTTGCTTTGAGCACAGGAATGGCTTCATTATCCCTTGTAAGATCAAACAGCTGGAATAAAGCTGTGCCTGTGTGTGTGCAGGATCAGGGCTTAAGCCCCCCTCAGCATCAGACATGATCTGTGCCTCCACCTCTGGGCTTGTGATTTCCTGTGGAAATGCTCACATGAGAAAGGGAGGGGTCTCAAAGGTCTGAAATCAAGCCCAGGCTGCTGAGGTGGTGTGAACGAATCACTTTACCCTGCAGCTGAATGTGCCACTGGGTGTTTCCCTGCTCTGCCTTTTCCACATGGGCAGTGAGTCCTCCGGGGTAGGACTGCATGGGATGTGCAGCAGATGCAGCTCTTCCCCAGCAGCAGAACATGCAGTCTTTGTGATAACTGGGATGAGTTTGGCTCTTTAATGAAATTCAGACAAAGCCCCTCAGAAGAGTTAAATCAGCATAATTCCTTAAGTGGAGCCGGGGTTGGTGGTGTTAAGATGACTGGTTTAGAAATGTATTTTAAAAAATCCTCTGCAATACCAGCATATAACCAAGTAAAAGGTATTCTGGGCCACATTTTGCAGTTACTTGAGCTTCAGTGATTTGTAAAGCATTGTGTCGACTCAAGATCTTTTCCCTGTCTGCACAAGTGGTGTTTTTACCATGTGTTCAGAGTTTTTCCCTGTGTGTGGAAATACCATTGCTCATTGAATTTATTGTTGCTGATGGGACTGAATCATCTGCATTCTTCCCTGAGGCAGGATGCCAAGGACTAATCCATGGGGCCTCATCCTGCAGGATACAGAGGGCTCCTGATACCCAGCACAGGGTCACATGGGGGTGGGTCTTGAACCTCCTGTTGGCCAACACCTGTGGGTCCATTGGGAGTGGTCCTGCTGGAGATACCTCCTCTTTCTGGTGGCTTTGGCAGCAGGGAGGCATTCATCACCATTCCTGGGTCTGGGATTCTGAGCAACAAATCAGGGCAGGGTGGACAGAGAAGGAAAGAAAAACCTGAGTAGTGGTGCCTCAGGTCTGCATGCACATCTCAGTGTTTGGAGGAGGCACTGCGGGTCACTGATACAGGAGTGTTTAGAGGTGGTGGTGAGGAGACTCCTAAAGATACTCTGTTAAATCCTTGCCTTGAATAAGACCTTGCAAAGGCTCTGGGCCTGCTTTTTCTGCCCCAGCTGTTTTTCATGTTCTCCAAAACAGTATTTTTGACAAATCTGCCATGTCCTTTTTGTTAAGACATATTTCAGTTTTCATCTGACACACAGTTGGATGTTTCTTTTGGTCTCTCTTCACATCTTTTCTGAACTGTTTTAAATCATTCCTAGCAGAATGGGTGAATTCCCTTCTCAGCCTTTCCTTCATGAGCTCCCAGGGGCCTTTGTCATGAGTTTTTCCTCCCTTACCAGCTCTGTCCTTGCTTGCAGGACACCCTCCTGCAAATCCCCTGATAGCTGGATATTGGCCAGCATGGGTTATTCCTGTATTGAGATGGATAATATTTACCAGCCAGTGAAATGTTTGCTGGTGGAAAGCTACAGCATCTGCAGCCCTGGGTTGTGTTTATGTTAGCAATTTCAATATCTTTGCCATAATAACTGTAATTTAAGCAGGTACTGTTGGCTGGGGGGCAATTAGGGATTGTTGAATTTTGCATTTCCCTAATACTCACCACAAGCTGCCCCTGAGCCCCATTCTGCTGGTGTTTATTGAGCTATAAAGGACTGAGCAGCTCCTTTGAAGTCAGAGGCAGCAAAGGGACGTGGAGCACATGGAGTGCTGGGACTGGCCCCTGGCACAGCTCCCCAGCCACGGGCCCTGATGCTGGAGGTGGTCACAGAGGTTTGGGTTTTTTCCCTTCTGCAGAGATTCCTTCAGAGCTGCTCTTCCTCACAGCCTGATTTATGCCCTGGGATTTATGGAGCTGAACAAATGATTATAGAAGAGCTATGTGTTTTATTTCACAGGGACCAATTTTCCCAAGCCAGAGGGCAAATTCTCTCTTCTCTACCTGCTCTCTGGTTGTGCAGCTGCTGCACATCCTCTTTGATAGTCTGAAAGCTTCAGATTAAGGGATTCAAGGGGCCAGAGGAGTCATTTATCCTCCTCTGGAGCCCAGGAGTGCAGTGGGTGTTGCTGTGGTTTGCCACTGGCCGTGGCCTTGGTGGGGGATGCATCAGGGTATGGGGGGGCCCTTCCAGCACAGCACAAAGGGGAAGCAAGTTTTTCAAAATGGGAATTGGAGGAATTTTAATTTACATTTGCTGGGTATTTGGTCTCAGAGCTCATTACAGGAGGGAAGCTGAGCACTTACCTCCATCTCCGTGAGCTGCTTCAGTAGTCCAGGATCCACATCAGCATTGCCAGAGGTAACCGTGTGTGAGTTAAAAGCGTTGCCTACTCCTCCTCCTCTCTCCCAGGCATTCCCCAGCAGTAGGCTTGCATTGATGTTTCCAGGTGTGAGATGTGACCCACAGGAACTTCCCTGGTGCTGTCCAACAAGCCAGAGGAGACTTGGCTGGGCTCTGGGATCGTGGCACTCTGTAATCAAGAAATGCACATTTCCACGTTTGAACCCAGCCCATCGAGCCTGAAGCATTGCCAGCACCACAGAGTTGCTGTTTCCATGGAGGCAGCTGTGAAAGCACATTTCTCCTTTTAAAGGAAGGCAGAGCATGGGACAAAGAACATGTACTGATGGGGTGGAAATTCTTTATCAGAAAGTGAACCCTTTTAATGGCTCCTGCATAAATGAGATGTTCCTGAGGCCTTGGATGGAGATGGGGTGTTACTGGTATCATAGTCTTGCTTCCATGAGAAAAGAGAGAGGGGTAAAGAGCTGAGCCCAAAGGAGTTTTATGTATTTGTGAGGGGAGCTGACAGGTCTGTGTCTAATTAACTCAATTTTGAGTGATGAGGGTGCTGGGAGAAGTACACAGGCAGACCCAGGAGGGTGGGCCTGCAGCAGCTGCCACAGTAATTGTGCTAACTTTACCTCATGGCTGATCAGATCCTCCTCCCTGCCCTTCCAGAGCTGCTGGGCTGCTTTTCCTTTTCAGTACTGAATCAAGTCAAAGCTACTCGACTGATTGAACTCCTCCTCACCTGGCCTCTCCTCCCTGGCTCAGTTTTCTATCCATCTATCCATCTGTCCCCCCCACTTCAGCCTCCCCTCCACTAGGAGCCACTCACATTGATTTTTCTGTGCTGCTCTTGTCTTCCCAGACAAACCCAACACGATTGTTGTGTTTGTGCCTCCTGCCCTGCCCTCATTGCTTCTGCATTTCCCCCTTCAGGCCCCTCTCCACTCCCACCCTGTTGGCCTCTGCTTGTTTCCCTGTAGGGTTTATCTGTTCCTTGCATCCTTATAACAGGCACATGCACCAGGGCTTTTTCTTCAGTGCTGGGAGCTCCCTTCCATGCAGTTGATGTCTCAGGAAGGAAATGGAAATGGGTGCTTTTGCAGGTTTGGGGATGTCACAGCACGGTGGTGGCTCCTCACCTGCCCAGCAAAAACGAGCTTGGTGCTGCTAAAACACTGGACAAAAAGCTCTGCAGTGCTGGCTCTGGAAGGGGATAATTCTGCTTTTCCTCTTTGTGATTCAGCAGGATGGGCAGTGTTTAACACACAGAAGGCCTTTGCACAAAGATCAGGCACACTGCAGGGCGGATGGATCACGGGGTGAGGAGGAAGGTGGCAGCAGGAAGCAGATGGGCAGCACAGTGTGGGGCTTGCCTGGCATTTCTGCTGTGCAGTGGGAAGCTCAGAAAGGACTTACAGTAGGGCCAAAGAAAGAGGGGAAAAAAGATTGAGACCCATCAATATTCAGAAGAGCAGAGGAAACAAATCTATTGACCTAATGACCAGTGGTGACTCAGAAGCTTAAGGGAAATATATGTAAATAGTGCCATTAACAGCCTGAGGGCTGTAGGGAAAAGGGGCTGGGGGCAGCTGCTGAATTCTGAAGGGAAATGCAAAATAATGGAAATTGTCTCTTTGAGGGTCCTCTCTCTTCTGCCCTCTGTTCTTCCCCACAGAGACTCATTCCAAACAAGACTTGTAAGTTAATATTTTAACTTCTACCAAAACCAATTTGAGCTCTGCTGCCTTCCTTGGAGGAGAGTGTTTCATAAAGCTAATTTGGAGAATAATTCGGTCTGAATCATCTCCACGTGATGCATTCATATGAAATGCAGACTGATTGCAATTTCTGCCTCTGTTTCTCCCAGCTGAAAGCAACATGACCTGCAGGTTTTTGTTTTGGTGCATCTACAGGAAAATTTTGCTTTGCTAGCTATTGTAATTTTTTCCCTTATTCCAGATTTTTTAAAATAAACAGAAGGGATTAACTGGAGTGGAAGGTTTAATTGACCTCTTTCAAACAAATCTCCTCCCTAGAGAAGCTTGAATTAAACCCCCCACTTTCATTCCTGCAATTTAACTGACTGGTGATATCTCATCTGTAAAACAATGTACTCTGATTAAGCCTTACTTTTGAAAGCTGATTTTATAGAGATACAGAACGTGTAATACTTGTCTTAAACCCTGCCATGTTAATAATTTATTAATATTCTATTCTGGTTGTGTCTTTTATGTTTGTGTTGGCTCTTTACTCTGTCCCCATAACGATAGTTTATATAAATTTCCTACCTAATCCTTGCAATGCCCAACTTTGCCTCTGTACTGCATTACTCTGTATTTATTGATTTCAGTTCATGATCACATTAAGGAAAATCCTTTTTGTCTGCTCCCATGAGGAGTTTTCTGTTGAGGACAGTTCTTAGGTCTTGTATTATTTTGCAGCAAACACTGTGAGTCAAAAAGGGAGAGTGGGATAAATATATATAATTTATATGTGTTTGAAAAATAACCCGAGATGAAAGTGTAGGCAGGGTCAGAGTTGGCAGTGAAGATGGGTTTGAGATGAAGTTTGGAAGGTTATTTTGCCTAAGCAGGTGAGGAAGGAGTGCTGTGGAAAGGACAGGCAGGAGCTGATGGAATGAGTCCTTTGGGAGCCAGCCCCAGCTCAGCACATGGAGCAGAGTCATGGCAAAACTGAGAGCCCAGGAAAAACTGGGAAGATCTGCAGGGAATCCTGGCTCTGCTTGGAAAGTGGAAATGGAGAAGGAAGCTACTACTGAGTTCCTTCCAGCTTTTCAGATTGAAATATGCCTTAGCCAAGAGAAAAACCCCTGCAGTTCCTCCTCCCAATGCATAATTCCCTTGCTCTGATTATTACCAAGTGTGGAAGCATTTGCCTCTGCACATGTGATGGGTGCCAGAGGCACTGCAAAGCTGTCATTGGAGGGGGGAAAAGAGAAAAAAAGTCTTTTCTTATGTTTGCTGGAGCAGAGCTCAGTGGAGCATTTCAGATGCTTGTGTTCAGATTATTGCCCTTCTTTGCTTTTTCCTCTGAATTAGAAAACTACCTATTAATAAGCTGGTAGGCGAGCAGTGATTTTGCATGGTAAACAGTGAGATTGCTTCATCCCACTGGGATTGTGCTCTCTGAGTTGGACAGCTGAAAAATACATATATTGGTAATTAAATTAGACTTTGTTTACAAATATTGGCTCAGAGGTTTTCCAAGTGGGAAACTTTGATTCCTTTTCTGATGAGCATAAGCCTTGCTGGATTCAGACCAGATAATGTGAAGCTCAGTCTTTTTCCAGCTTTACAAAATCGTGGCTTAGGAAATATTGATGAAGGGGAGCTTTGGTTTCCATTGGGAAATGGGAGATGGAGGCAGCAAAGGAGAGGGAGGGAAATGGCTTCTCACCTCTGTTGCAAAGAAAGGGAGCAGGAAATGGGCTTCCTTAAGCTGTGTCCCCCCTCCCCTGCTCTTGGATGTACTGCCACCACAAAGGATTATTATTCCAATTCTTCCCATTTTCAGTAGAAGGAAACAGAGAAAAAACTGGCTGTTCCTTGGGTCAGAGTTCCCCCCTGAAGCCAACAACACTTGCACCAGAACCCAAATAATGCTCCAGAAAGGCCAGGACTGAGATGACACAGCTCTGCAGTGGGGAAAAGAGATGAGCTTTGAAGATGAGTTTTGGGGAGGTACAAAATGTGCAGTGATGAGTGCCCAGCTGTGCTCTGGAGGTGATTTGTGATCCAGGTGCTCAGGAGTGAGATTTGTCCTAAGCAGGCTAAGAGTGACACTTACAATAGAGCTCTTAGAATTCTGGAATTCCCTTTGAGTTTTGAAACTCCTTTCCAGTAAGTCAGAAGTGTCACACCACCCTAGTAAATACATGTGGGGTTTTTAAATTTCTCTGGAGATACCCAGCTGCATTTTTGGTATTCTAAAAAAGTAATCCAAATCCTGAATGAATTTGTATGATATTTTAAAATGGTACCATGGGTGGTTCAAGGCTGCATGGCAGCTCCAGTGCAGATCCAGCTTTTCCAGCCTGAGCCCCTGCTCTAGTGAGAGAGAAGGAGCTCACATGGATTTATTGCACTGATTTATTCATACCACATCTCTTACGTGGGCGAGCTGAGCCTTCAGCTTTTGGCATCCTGAGCGTTGGTTACTTGCAAGGACACGCCCCAAGTAAGAAACATGGGGGGACAAGATGATGATATTTCCATTTAAAACATTCAGCCTGAGTGATACAAGGAGAAAGAATAGTTACAATAACACAGCTGATTGCTGTCAGAGTACTAAAAGGGAGTTTTATTGGAAAAGGTATTCTACAGCTCACTGTGCTTTGCATAATCATTTTAAAAGCAGTTCAGGACATCTTCTTGCCTTTCTCCTGAAGAAGGTGGAAATCATTTAGAAAGCCAGGGTTGTCAGTGTGGCTGAGCTTGAGGCTGGGCACAGTTACACAGGGTGCAGATGCCAGGAGTGCCAGGAGACTGAATTACAGGGGTAAAGTGTAAAAAGATGTTCTGGTCATCCACTTGTGGTGTCTCAAACCATTTGAGTCTCATGGCCATCCTAAAGTCACCTTTCTGAAACCTTTCTATTACCTCATGAAGCAAACAGTAGGTCATCTCAGATGCCCACCTAGAGGACACACAATTTTCAGATTGGCTGAAACAGAAAATTCCAGGGTATTTATTGAGTATTTTATCCAAAACTTGAGAAAATTGACATTTTGGGGGGTTAACTATATCTTAAATAGCTTTTGAGTTTTATGTCATTCCCTATTTAAGTACAAGAGGGAAACAATGAATGAGAGATTTTGTAGGACAGCATATTTCATTAGAAGAGAAACTTGGTTTTTTTTCTGGTAAGAAAACAGTTCCTTTAGGATCCAAGCTCTTTCTGCACTTTTCATTTCCCTCTCAGCCAGTGACTCTGCAGTCCCTTTTATCCCAGAGTGCTGACTCTGGCCCCACACTTGACATAAGCACACATGTTCCCTTAATGCATTTTTTGCACTCACTTTCCTGGCTCATCTTTTGATTTCCCAGTTGTCTCAGCAGCTTTGTTGGAGTCATTCCATAACGAAGTGGGGAATGAATGAATTAATGAATCTCCCTGCCTCTGGAAACAGCAGTGAATGCAATCAGAGTCAGCATGCAGAGATGTCCTTTCTGTTAATTATCATCTCCTAATTGGTGCTGTATTTTTGATGCTGAGCCTTTAAGAAGGACCTGCAATCTCAGATCTAAATATGCTAAATTTAAATATAGATACATGTATTAAATACAAACAGAGGGGTTAGAGTCTGATGGGTCAGTGAGCAGGATGGGAGCCTTGGGGATCCATGAGCTATTGATTGCTGAGAGATGATGGCCAACTTCTTCACCTCTGCATAGCCTCAGCATCTCACCCTCAGTGGTAAATAAGATTTATCAGAAAGTACTTGGAGAAGATCTTGCCTTCTCTCACAAACTCCTTGTTCTGATGGTGTTTTCCCAACGAGACAGCCTTGAGAGCTGCTGTGAAATCAGTCAGTGCAGCCTGGGGAGGGATGGTGCCATGTTGTTCCAGCAGAAGTGTTTCTTCTGGGAGACAAGTGGCTTTTTAACATAATTGTCTGAAAGTTTGGGAGCTGACTCAGCTCATACACTCAGTCAGTCACATGGCAGCTTCTCATGGTGTTCCCAGAGCAAAATTTCTGGGAGTCATCTTAGCTGCTCACTTGCTTGGCAAGCTCTTTTCCTTGTTGATTTTTTCTGAGAGGCTGGAAATGCCCTTTTGGACAATTTCAGATGAAACCTCTCATCCTGGAGAAGCCCTTCCCTGAAACAGTGTATGGATGGGCCCAGCAAAATGCAGTAATTCACATGTGTGTGTGCATCCTTCCTTGGAAGGAAAGGACGGGAGCCACTTCCTGCAACAGCAGCATCTCTGGAAGGTGGCAGTGGTGGCCATCTGAGATGCAGTAACCCCTCCACTTGCTCAAAACCTTCCTTCAGCCAAAAAACACTTCAGTTTTTCACATTTAAAAGGTGGGGAACAATGAAAACCTCATAGTAGCATTCATCTTTCTGGATTTGAGATTAAAACATGTGGGTTCTTNGTAGTAGCATTCATCTTGCTACTATGCAAGCTCTTTGCACTGAGATTAAAACATGTGGGTTCTTCCATTCAGTTTAGTGCACTTTTTGTTTGCTTTTCTGTGCTGGTCTAAAGATTTCCATATCAGAGATAAGGCATCAAGAATCTCTGTTACCTCCCAGTCAGAGAGCAGGTGAAGCCCACCATTTCCAGCCTGCTGTCTGCAGGTGGCAAAATAGAGTCTGCATGGCTGGGTTGCTTAGCTCTGAAAAAAAATCAGTGTTGTGGAATTCCTCAGATGCAATTATTGATTGTTGGGGATTATCCAGAGGGAGGAGGAGTGAGCAGACAGCACTTTATAAACATTCCATGTTGTGTATAAAGAGCTTATGGTAAACTTTCTGAAGAAGGTAATAAACACTAAGCTCTGGAAACCCTTCAAGGGATCACTTCTCATTTTTAATGTGGAAACAGAGTATGGCCTGACAGCAACTCAATAGGTAATAGGATAAGAATTGACTTTGCTGCACAATGCAGAGTGAAAAAAAAAAGACAAAATATGTAAGGAATAAAAATTTAAGGTAGACTCTACACATTTGTGATTTATTGTAGACTGGAAATATTTTCCCTTCAGTTACAGCAATGCAGAGTAAAGCCAGATAGAAAGGAGGGGAACCCACAGTGATAACAACAGGCATGATTTTCATCTTCAGGCTCTTGCTGTGGATAAATTTATCTATAGATCTGTTTGTAAGCATTTCAAAGGTATTTTGGTATACCAAATAAACTGATTCTGCACCATTTCTTGGCCAACACAGGTCAGATCCTGTGTTTCATCCTAAATACACTCTTATGAGAGGCAAGCCATTAATAATGGATGAATAATGAGGCATCTGTTGCTGTTGATCATTCATTAGAAAGCAACCTTTTTTTACAAATGTTATGGTAATAGAGCAATTCCTCAGAGCCAGCACAGCCTGTAGTGTTTTAGAAGTAAAATAAGAAATGCAGTGAATATTGTTGTAGGAAAACGAAGTGTGTTGAATGCAAACATAACACTGAGGAGTTGTGGCAGGAGGTCGACTCCAGAGCCCAGTTGTCATTACCTTGTTCCACTGGTGTCTGGAACAGCCATGTGTCCTCCTCCTGTCCCATTTGTCACTCTGACACCTCTGGGGGCTGTAAAATCATCTCTGCTGGGGCAGGCACCCCCCTGGAGCCCCTCCTTGATGCAGTTTTGGTGTGTTCATGGATGCATCCAGCTCTGGATGCAACCAGCTCAAGGTCAGTCGGTTTCTAGACCTAGAAAACATTTTGCCTACTTTTTCTTCAAGTAAAAGCTGTCTTCTAAAAAAGATTGGGATACATCCATGGTAATTGCAGGCACTTGTGAGAAACTATGCAGTCCTGTGAGAAGTCTTTCCTGGGAGCTGTGGCAAAGCCCTGCTGCAGCCTGTCATGCTTTGGTCACTGCTGAGGTCACTGGAAATGCTGCACCTTGAGTGTTCAATACAGGGCCCCTCACTTCAGAAAGGACATTGCTGGGGAAGGCTCTGGGAAATGTGTCCTGGGAGGAGTGGCTGAGGCACCTGGCATGGCTGGGAGGATGTTATTGCTCGTGCAGTTACCCAGGAGGAGTTTGTAATGAGGTGGGGTTGGTCTCTTCTGCCTTAGCTCAGCTCAGCTGAAAGGACACGAGGAAATGGCCTTAAATTGTACCTGGGGAGGTTCAGATGAGATACCTGAAAAAGTGTTTGCACTGAATGAGGGGTCAGGCATTGGAATAAGCTGCCTAGGGAGGTGGTGGAGTCACCGTTTCTGGAGGTGTTGGTTGGATCAGATGGTTCTGGAGGTCTCTTCCAGCTTTGATGCTGTGATTCTGTGTGTTTGTACTGCCAGCTTTGCAGCTGTCGTCAAGTGTTGGGGAGGAAACTCAGTTTCAGAAAGTTAAAACTAAAGCTTTACATGCAAACCCAAGACAGTTTAGTGTCCCCTTTGCTGTGCTACAAATCAGTGCAGTCCATCTCTTGCTGAGGCTTTGCCAGCAGATCTCACTGTGGATGTGGCCCAAAATGTAAAGAAGGTGCAACTCAGTGCTCAGTTGATAAGAACAATTTTCCAGGTGTTTTCAAGCACTTTGCTAAGTCTTTTGATAAATACAGAATTTCACATCCTTGCAGTTCTTACCCTGCAGTTACCCCAAGCTGTAGGAATGTCCATATTTACTAATACTCAGAATTACAGCTTCATTGTCTGTGTTTTCATATTTCCTGCAGGTTTGTCTGAGCTCTCTGCTCACTTTGTCTTTTCTACTGATACATCATCCCTTTCATTCTTGAGAGTATTTCCTTCACTGGGTATTTTTTTCCTAATTGAAAACATAGAAATGCAGCACCTGCATCCTTTAATATAGAACAGTATAGAACTGTCTTAAAATAGTGCTAATATCAACAGAAAAAAACAATTACAACTGAAGTTCCAGCAGTAACTTGAGGCTCAGGGTGTCTCATTTAATGGGTGCCTTCTTTAATCCCCTCTCCCTGTGGATGTCCAGCGTTTCCTACAAAGTTAATACCATTAATTATCTCAAGCTGAGCACCCAGAGGACTATTTGCTTCTGCAAATCTGGAATCTTTTCACTTGCTAGGGATAGAAGTTATTTGAGTTACCTCCAGGGGTTTGGGGGTTGAGGGGGGGGTTTCCTCTTTAATCTGCCCAGAGCTGTTGCAGACTAATTCCCTGCACGAGCCTCTGTCTCCACGTTGCTATTTATGTGTGCATGTGTATGAGATAATAGAGAGTGACTGACTACAATATATGCATTTAAGCTACTCAGTTGAAAATTACTGAGCATTAAAATCCACTGGGAATCACAAGACTTCTAAATTAGGAAAGCACATGTCAGTCAGTGTGTGGAAATGAGTCCTCGTACAAGAGTAGCTTTCAATAAGAAGAATGAGCATTGTTCCCTGGAGTACATCAATCCTGGTTTGGCCACTCTGTACCAGCTTTTACTATTTCTCTGCAAGCATCCATGGGCTATTGTTATTATTTTTTCCTGGCTTTTGTTCTGTTGTGCATTTCTGTTAGATATGTCTCATGAGCCAGCTATCAAGAGACACACTGCTGTGCTGTGACAAATGAAGGCATTTTCAACCATAAACAAGGTATTGTGGGATTGAAAAGAATTGTGGACAATGACAAGTCCTGGGCTCTTTGTAATTGTTTAAATGTATTTTTATTATATTGTGCAGTGACATAGAAACTCTGAGAAATTGGCTGATTTGACCTGAGGTTGAAATGAGCAGAATGCTGCTGGATAAATGAGGGGCTTTGGGAAAGAGGCAATTTTGTTGGTCTAGTCCATTAGTACATACCTTTCCATGATTAGGCATGTTTTTAATAGTGGTTAAATGACTTAGAAGTCTGTCCCATCTCAAAAAAATACCAGACACCTTGAAAATCCATGGTAACAGGTTGAATCCTATTGATCATCAAGCTTTTCATTCTAAAACTCACACAGGCATTCACTAAAAATGATACTTCTATACTTTCATTGAACTGAAAGAACAATCTGGGAAAACTATGTGGCCACAGGTGATTAATTTCTATCAGTTCATTATTTGTGTGCACAAGAGCTTAGCAGAAAAGACTCAAAATATGAGCTGACTTGGTTTATTCAGGATTTGTAGGTCCTTTTTGTTGCTGCCAGAGGGTCAGTGTTTAAAATCATCATTAGTAGAATATGTGAGAACATTTTCCAAGGTGTTATTTTATTGTTCCCAAATTGAAATGCTCAAGTCATAATTAGGAGCAGAGGGATGAGCAGGGAAAATGGGGTCCCTCATTAGACATGAGCCAGCCTGGTATTCACCTGCATGTTGTCCATTCCCAGGGCAAAACAGAAAACCTTCTATCTGAGGAAGTAATGAGATCTCCCTCCAGGTAAAAGCAGTAACAATAAATAAATACAGGACACGACCACAGGAGTCACCTACTCTGCTTTGAGGTGTTCTGCACTCTGCTTCTTGAGTGTCTCCCATTTGTTTCCATCCCATCCATCCAGAATGATACTGTGAGAGTTAGGAAGGTATTTAGGAATATTGTATGTGGAAAATCAAACAGGACTTCTCCTTTTGTCACTGTAGTGTGTCAGGCCTGACCTGAAAGCAGTGTGGTTTTTTACAGTCTTTCCATGAACTTTATTGTCTCCTCATTCAGTTCACTCTGCTTTTCCAGGTGTAGCTTCTGGTTTTAACTCCTGAAAAATAGGGTATTTCTCTCTGTAATTTCAGTTAAAAAATAGAGATAAATTCTTCTTAAAAATGTAAGCCTGCAGTCAGGGCCATGCTTCTTTTTTTCTTTGCAAAAGCAGCTCATGCTCTGATTGCAGCCAGCAGCAGAGGGTCCCTACCAAGAAGCTCAGAACCATCCTTGAACAGAAAGGAAACACAAAACTATTCCTTATAAAAGAAAAAAAGCCCAAGCAATTTTCCTCATTTGTACTAGTTCTATTCAATACAGTAAATGTATTAAATGTATATTAGGTGTATAGATACAGGTGTTGGTGTCCTTCCACTTGCCTCAGGAGCAGGGACTTGCAGCCGTGTGAGCTGAAGGAGAACCAACATCATTTCCACCTCTCCTTCACAGAGGATCTCAGCCATTTGTGCTGCCACCAGTCCATCCCAGACATTTGCTTTCTCCTGGAGATTGAGCTTCAGCCCAGCTCACATTTGTCTGGAGCACTGGCTCTGCAGGCTGCATTGACACATTAATTTAATTTGTGCTTCTCAATTCATACTCTCTCATTTCCGATCAAATATCGGGAAGGGTTACAATTAATCAGAGCAGGGAACAGAAGCCATCAGAGCTAATGATGTATTACTGCATTTGGGTTGCTCTGGAGGGGAATAATTGAGGTCCTTGTGTTACAGAAAACTATTATTAGTAAGTAAAAATTATCAAAAGAAAGCGACCTGCACCCATCTCCTCATTTTGCAATCTGTGTCTCCGTCAGGTTTCTTAAAAATGAAGTATTTTATTCATGCTCCTGCCTGTAACCAGGTTTTGTGTGACTTGGGAGAAAATGAGCCTTTTCACAGCCCTTGCTGCTGCCCCCACTTCGGGCTCCCAGGTCACACTCAGCATGCATGAAGGCAGTTTTTACATGCTAATAACATGCCCATCCACAAGGGAAAAGGGCTCTGCTGCTGCTGCTTGCTGAGCTGAGGAACCACAGGGAATCCCTGCAGAAAATACAGGCTTAACGCAGTGTGCACTTCCTAATTGAAAAGGAACTAATTGCTGGTTGTTTAGAAGCAGACACGTGGCTGGGCTGAGGCAGACAGTGAATGCAGAGCCCCTCCTGAGGGAATATTTTCAGCCCAGCCTGTGCTGGAGCAGCAGTGAGGTGTGTGTAGGAAATCCTTGCACACTTCCAGGGTGGCTCAGGGTCATGATGAACACACACATTTCCTGGGATGCTTTATCTGGCTGCTGAAATGCCACAGTGAAAAATAAAGAGCTTACATAGCTATACAGAGTCATTAAAAGTTCAATTTTAAAGTAAAAATTCCCATCTCATTTCATTATTCTAGGTACTAACTTGGTAAGGTTATTGTATGTTTTTGAGTGTGGCAGAATTTCACAGACCTTTGCTCAGGGTTACCTGGGGACATATGGGATGGCAAGGGCTGTTGTTACTGCTTAAGGGATGCACTTGGGATTCTGCAAATTTTCAAGATTACAAGACATGAAAGGTCTCTCCAATTTTTGTAGTCTTTCAAAAGAGAAGCTATTTGGAGGGGCAACAAAAATTGGCTCTGACTTTTTTTATTGGGAACAGAAAAGGAGGCAGAGTTAAACAGTTCTCTCTTATTTTGTAGGCTGAAATACTTTTAGGATATGATAAAAGATACAAAATACCATTACCCTTAGGATTGACTTAATCCTTTTTTTCGTTTCATTCTTACTGCCTTGGATCAAACTTGCTGTAAATGCAAAAATTTGTTCTTTGAGGGCAGTAACCTAAATCTGGACTTGGAGCTTTTCAGTTCATCAGTCTCTGAGTGTCCCCTGATCTCACATACAGGAGAGGGACAACTCATGGAAACCCCAGGATGGGGCCAAACCTTTGAGAGTGAACAAACCTGTGACCTCTGTGTGAGCTGCGGGGTGTGAGCTGGCAGGGCTTGAACTTTTTGTGGGAGAGCTGTTGCTGGAAATCCTGTCCTGAGCACAGAACATCATGGGGCAATCTGAATGGCACCCAGAACAGTGGTGCCAGCCTCTTGCTCCAGTGTGGGACTGGAGGATGCTTCTTGCTGGAAAAACCCCTTGATGTGTGACAGGGAGGCAGCACAATGAGAGTGCAGTGTCTGACAGAGTGGATTTATTTGCTGGTCCACATCACACATCTTGCATGGGCATCATCTCAGGAAATTTCCTTGTGGGGATCTGATCTGTCCGTGAAGGACACAGTTGAAATTCGGACCAGCCTGGGAGCCCGTGGCACTGTGATGCTCAGTGAGTAATTTCTGTGCATGGAAAGGAGTGCAATGCAAAGGAGCCAAGTCTGGCACAGATCTAGCAGGCAGGGTGTGCTGATTAGCATGTAATTCGATTTGTTAGGCACTACAGTAAACAGCATTAAGAGCAGAAGCAGTGATTGCTGCTGATAGCAGCCTCTCAGCATTACCTGGTGCCTGCAGCAGCGGGTGGAGCTGTGCTACAGCTCCTCAGCAGGCACCAGCACAGCTGGCCCTGCTCCTTTCCTGGTCAGAGACAAACACTGCAATTATAGAAGGGTTTGGGTAACTATCTACAGAGCACAGCTCACACATTTCTCCTGCTATCCCTATTCCTTCCCCATTCCCCAGTGGAACATCTGGGACCAGCACTGCTGTGGGTTACTCAGGAGAAGAGGTGGTGCAATAGTCTGATTTCCCCCCAGTACTGTGTTTTCCTCTAATCAGTGTCATGTCTGTATTTTTTCCATCATGCCTTTGGTTAAGAAACTCTGTTATCTCTGACTCTTGTGCCACGATTGGGCTGTGGGTTGAGGAGCCCTTGGCATGGCAGCCTGGAGCTGAACAGGCTCAACTCCTGGCTCTCCCATTTAGGAGCAGACTTGCTTTAGGTGTCATGTCCTGCTTACTGAGTTCATTGTTTGCTGTCACTAAAGGACTGCCTCCTCCAGACCTCACATTTACAAGCACAAAATGAATGTGCTGCCCCATTTCAGCATAAGAATGAGTAAAGTTTTCCCATAGAAATGCCCCACTGAAGCACTGCAGTGAGGAGACCTGTTTCCCCAAAAAGCCAAGTCCACTGCCATCAATAGGAGCTGTTGTTAGCACAGGCTCTCCCAGCCCCCTTGTGCCAAGTGTCACCTTGTGCCATTGGAATCATCCCGACTATTCCTTAGCAAAGCACATGCAAGGAAAATACAGACACACTGGTTGTGCTCATCCCACCAAAATAGCAACAAATTACAAGTACAATACCTCTCATTTCCTCTCCTTCTGTGGGGGTGAGCACACGAGAGCTGCACAGAGAGGTGGCATTTGCTGAGAGCCCTGGCACAACCAGGGCTACACTGGAAGCTGTCAGGAGGAATTAAGTTAAGGGTGAGTGCTCTGGCATGGGGATGGCACAGGGGCAGAGCTGCCCTGCAGCCTCCTACCTCCCTGTGCCTCTGAGAAAGGCTGCCCTGTTGTCTGTGGGATGTTTTCCGAAGTAATCCCATTAGGAAATTAGGAGTTCTTAATAACTGTGAGAGGATTGCTGTTTTGTGTGAATGGGTGAGTGCCTGAATGAATTTCATACATTTTGTGCTCTTGATACAAATTTCATAAGTTTTCTGCTACACACACGTTATCCAGCATCCTGGAAAGCTCCATCATTTCTCTTCAGAGCACTTGGGTTATTCCTAAAATGGCTTTAGATGTCTTGGACAACATGTATTCACTTACTGGAGATGTTTTTTGCTCCTACACCTGGTTAAATAAGTCCTTTATTTTTTGCGTCTTATCAATAGAGTGATGGGAAAATTAAATAATCTCTCCTTTTTTGAGGTATGAGAACCAGTGGGGACTGAATCAGGACACTTACAAGCCCAGAGCATAAGGTTTCACTGACTTGGCTGCCTCAAACCCTCATCCTCAGGCAGCTGAGGAAAACAGGCAGCATCATTTCCATTCTTTGGGAGAAATGAGGGGAAATGAAGCTTCCTTGTGACTGCTGTGTACATTAGAGTTCTTTGGAGGGACTGCACTGAGGGGAGGCTGGCTGGGCTTTGCAGTGGAATGGATGTAACTTGCTGGCTGGCATCTTGCTGAGTGAATGTGCTGTTAATTTTAAAAAGCAGTGTGCACTGCGCCAGCTGATGTGCTTTTAGTTATCCCATGTTGTTTGGAGCTCTGGAGGACTTCAGGCATCCAGCAGCTGCATTGGGATGCAAGTCCTGTGGGAAACCCTGGCATCGATCAGAGGAAAAAATACATGTCTGGAGCTGATGGTTTAAAATGTTACTGCAATAGGCTCATGGATTCCCATCCCTGAGGGTGAAGGAAATCAATGCAGTGCCATTGATCTGCAGCCTGCTGCCATTTGTGGAGCCCTGTGCATGAGCCTTGGTTGGGAGCTGCTCCCTGACCTGGCAGCTGCTTCTGTTTGAGCCTGGAAAATGGATAATCTCCAACCAGGATGGCTTTGAAAGCATGTCTGGGAGTGCCACAAGGTACCCAAATGCACCAAAGAGAAATAAAACAGTTATGACGCTGGAGAAGGAAAAAAGCCACATATCAATGTGATTGTAGCAGGCTTTGGGAGAGGAAGGTGAGGAAGATACTCAAGTTAACAGTGTTGGAAAGAGACAGTCAAAAGAGCAGATTTTGGGAAGTTCAGAGTAGGGTGGAAAGCCAGAGAGGTGTGTGGAGGATGAGACCTATGAAGAGGCCAGCAGGAGCAAGTCTGCTCTGTCTAAAAAGAAATATGCACAAAGGAGACAGTCACCTACAAATACACAGAGGGGGACTTACAAAGCAGCAGGCAATCAATTTTCAAATAATGGACTTGATCTTTAGATAAACTAGTACAAGGCAATGAGGGTGGAATAAATACCTGATTTATCACCTCATCTTTTCTTAGCTGCAGCAGTAACACAGGTGTAATTTCTTCTCTGAGCTTCTCCTCTCCACCTCCTGAATGAAAGTCAGGGCAGCACCTTCACAGCTGTGATAGAAGAGGTTTTACACAGCTGCCAGCCTCCTCACCCTGCTGCTATTTCAGACAGATGCTGCTCAAGTGCTTAGCCAGCCCTGCTTAGAATGGTCCAGGGAGTAAGGTGGAGGACTATTGTGAGATGGCAGAAAGTAGGCAGAGAACTTTTCCAGGACAGGAGAGTTTGTCACTGAAAAGCAACAAGACTTTTGTGTGTTTCCCTGGGACAAGGAGTTCATCCTTGCCTTGCACAGTGGATTTCTGGAGTCCTCCAGAAAGTCAGTTCTGAACTTGCTTCAGCAGAACTGTTAGGCTGCACTTTGTGGGACCCACCAACCCCAAGGGTTAATGAGGCTACAAGTGTATTGGCTATTCCCTGTGCCAGTAGAGTGAGCAAATACCTTTATCCCTCTCAGTTTGCAGCTCATGCCTCCTTCCAGCTTGCCGGTGGAACTGCTCTTGCCCAGCTAGAGAAGCTGATTTATCAGGACTATCTGATCTATTAGCCTTTGTTCCCTTGTATGCTCTGAAACCCTTCTGCTGCCTTCTCCATGTTCCTCGGGAAGGCCAAAACAGGAGCAAAGCAAATCAACTTAGTCTTATCAGGAAATAACAATAAAGATTGACTAAAACATTCACTTTCTGTAGGGCAAGAGCTGTAACAATTAGCTTTAGCAGGCAGCCAGGCCAACCAAGGTCAGTCCAATGATGGAGAAGTTGGGAAGGTCACATTTCCTCCAGCAGCCTCCAGCTCCTTGCTTGTATAGGATTAGAAGGACTCTTCACTCTTCTCCACACCACCTGCACAGGAACCAAAAGAGCTGATGCTCCTTCCTGGACTCTATAAGAAGTAGGGCCATGATGTAATGAATCCCACTGCTGGCCAAGAGATGGAGACCCCTGCCCATCTGGGTGTAAACCCAGGTGCTTTGGGCACGTGGCTCTCAGGGCAAATAATTTCTCTCCTGAAGAAGTCAGGCCCTGATATTTGTAATAGCTGATATGTGATGCTTTTTTTAAGCAGGACCCTTAAAAAATGCAGATGAGGGCCCTTGGACCAGGTTAGAATTAGATCTGAGCTCTCTGTTTCCATCACTGAGATGGCACAGGAATAATTCCCCTTGGAGTACTGCTGTGTGAGACCTAGATCTGACCACAGCAGAGCCAGGCTCTCATCTGGGATCGGGGTATAGATTTAGGATGCAAAGCTGTGCCTGCATTTGCTCCCCCTTGTACCAGGGCACAGCTCACCACTTCTCTCAAGTGCTGTCCTCAGAGCAAAGCCATGCACTGCTGCTGGCACTGCTCTGAGCTTGGAGCTTCCATGGGGTGCAGCTTTGCAGCATGAGCAGAGAGGGGAGTACAAAGTGGGACCTGGGGCTTGCTTTCCTGGGAATTTCCTTGTTTCATAAGGTATTATGAAGATATGTAGTAAGAGACTGGGTTAATTTCTTAAAATCTTCTCCCAGAAAGGAGGACGGGTAAGTGCTTGCCTCTCATAGATCTGTGTGTGGAGTGAAGTTCATGGAGGTGTTTGGCTAATGACATCTCCCTGTGAAGCAGAGAGAATGGCTGAGGGTTACAACAGAGTGTAAACATGTGTCTTTTTTTTTCTTTCCTGTTTCCCTCTGACTTCTCCAGATCTTTCCACCATGTTTGGGAAAAAGAAGAAAAGGCTGGAGATTTCCGGCCCCTCCAACTTCGAGCACCGGGTCCACACCGGCTTCGACCACCGGGAGCAGAAGTTCACGGGGCTGCCCCAGCAGTGGCACAGCTTGCTGGCAGACACAGCCAACAGGCCAAAGCCCATGGTGGATCCCTCATGCATCACTCCCATCCAGCTGGCTCCTATGAAGGTACTGTGAGTCCTCTGGGGTCCTCAGCCTCCCTTTGATTGCATGGCACCTTAACAAAGCAATGCCAGCAGCATGTGGGTATTGCATACCAGCTGTCCTGGGAGGCAGGCACGGCTGGGAGGGAGCAGCAAATCCAAATATTTAACAGCAGAGCTGCAAGGAAAAAAGGAATTCTGTGTATAAAAGTTGTGGGAGTGTCTCAGAAGAGTGTGAGTCACGGGGCTGGCAGGGGCTGAGCCTCTCTCCGAGGCTGCTGAAGGAAAAGCCACAAGTCCCAGTGGAGGCCCAAAATGCTGTTCCTCTGCAGCATAAAGCTCCTTGATAATTAATTTAAGAACACTGCTTTAGGCAAAGGCATTTTTGGAGCAAGGGAGAGAGGGAAAAGTACACCAAAGAGAGAAATTAAATTGCTTGTTCAGCCGGGCAAGGAGCTCAGGGAGGGATCTCATTGCCACCTGCCCTGCCTGCAGGGGGAAGGACATGGGGATGAAGCTGAGCTCCTCAATGGGTGGGAGAATGAGGGGAAACAGCCCCAGGTTGTGGCTTGGGAGGCTCAGGCTGGACACCTGGGAAGAAAACTTAGAGGGTAGAGTAGCATTGGACAGGGAACCATCAGGATCCCAGGCTCAGGACCAATTGACCCTGATTGTGCAGTTCCTCTGGGATTGCACATCCTGACACCCAAGTGAGTCACACCTGTATGATGGTGTAGCCTAGACCCTGCCAGCCAAGCTCCTCTCCCTGCCATGCAGCTGCAGGATAAATGTAGGATTTCGTTTTCATGTGGATTTTTCTGCAGCAAGGGAAAATCAGATAATCCTGAGAGCAGGGACTGTGCAGTTATATTTGCTAAGTGCTCTTTGCTGAATTTACATTTACTGCCTGCTCCAGAAGGGCACTCGTCACTGGCTGATCAGGTCTGCTGGGTTCTGCTACAGGACAATGGGGATAAAATCAAGGTCTTCCTTTTTTGCTCTAGTAAAACATCTTGCTCATAATAGTGGCCCAGAATAATGAGGAAAAGGGTAGGTAATCCTTTTCCTGCTGGTGGAGGGCAGCAACTTTGTTCCACAGCCCTTCTTAACACCAAAAATATCTCTGGATGTTTTGACATGAATACATGAAGATGTTTTAAAATGGGGGGAAAAAAAGAGGTTATTATCTTGCAGAAATACCCTCTCTTTCCTGCTGTTCTGGAGCTATAAATCCCTAAGCTTAAAATTTTTAAATTGCATTACTTTTCTCAGCATTATAAAGATCTTATGACTCTGGGTCTTTGCCTGCAAATGGACATGTGCAGAGCTGGGTTCATGTCCCACTGAAATAATACACAGTGAAGGATCAAGCCCCAAATGGGTAATTACCACGTTTTGAAGTAGATAAAATCACTGTTGGTTCTTTCCAAGAAATTGTAAAATCTTGCTTTTCTATCTGTGTATCAGGGGTTTACATATGTGCATATGCCAGGGATGGGCTTTTCAACTAAACCATCCTGTGCCAGGAAAGGGCTGGGGCCAGGAGCCAAAATATGGCTCCCAATCCCAGCTCATTCTTCCAGTGTAGCCTCGGGCCATGGTGGTCCTTGATGTCCCCTGCATCCCACAGCACTGTCCCAGGGACAGGATGCCTGCAGCCTGGAACCCTCACAGGGCTGAGCACAAAGCATCTACAGACACCCCCAGGGAGGAATTTCTGTGCAGGTGGGAAATGTGAATTTGGAAGGAGTTTACCCAGACTGCAGTTGGTTGCGTGCCCAGAGGTACAGGGGGGTGAGGAAATTGGGTTAGGACTGAAGGATTCAAGAAATTGTGCCTTTACCATCCTGTTTTTTCCCTCTCTGATTCTCAGTTGCAGCTAATTGAAATGGGTTTCCATAACAGTGCTAGAAAGTTTTAATGGCAACTAAGAGGCATTGACTATCAACTGAGAATTGGCTTTTAACTCTATTGCAAGATACCAGTTTACTGTATATTTGTTAAGAATTAACATGCTTTGTTTTGATGCAGCTTAACTTACAAAGAGAAGCTGAATTGCAGTCACTTTAAAGTCAAGAATATTTAATGTTGCTAAACTAGTTCAGCATAAACATTTAATTTAGACAAATTTTTAATGTGTGCACTGGCAGCAGTACCTTTAGTGTTTAAAGGGTATTTGACACTGAGGATTTCATAACTTTGCTGAAAACTGGATTTAAAATACACTTGCAGTTCATGAAGATGGGAACCAAAGGTTCTGAGATCTTGGTATTGTTTAGAACTTTCCTCTTGTCCACACAACAGCTGATAGTTCAATTAATGCACTGATTGTAGCAGAAGAAGATTCCCAGTTGTGCCCTGAGTTACAGCATTAAGTCAGGCTGAGGCATTTGGCCAGAGTTAGTTCATGCTGTGGTTTCAGGTCATACAGCAGCTCTGTAACTCTGCTCTCATGTGCTCCTAAAGTTCTTTTCCATTTAATTCCTTCATTACTGGCTGTCTTTGTGGTGTGAGGCAGAAGTGTTCCTCTAATTGGTGCTGCTTTGTGACTGAAGAGTAGCACAGACCAGAGAGACAGACTGTGACAGCACCATTTCTTGGGTTTGAGACAGAACTGGTGTTTGCTTGCTTCAGGCTTCACCCAGAGCTGAGGCAGAGGAAGGGGAAGACAGGTTTTGATTTCTGTAGGTTTTGCAGCTTTCTCAGTGGTGTTACCTTGTTTCTCAGCCTGCAAAGCAGATCTGATGGTGTGTGGTGTGTCCTTTTGGGTAAAACCAATAAATGATAAATACTCTGCCTGCTCCATCTCTGTTGAAAGGCAGCAGCAGCAGTGATGATGATGATGATGAGGCAGCACCCTGGGCTCTCAAATATCCTGGGGGGTGTCATCCCCCTGCCTCTGTGCTGGCTGGGATGAAAGGCTCACAGTGCTTTGGCTTGTCACAGCCTTTGAATCCAACCCTGAGCTGACTGTACAAATTCATTCATTTCAGAAACAACCAGAGACAATAATGGGATTCCCCTTGTCAGTGTGGCTGACCCAGATACCAGCAGAGGACTGTGTATTTCAGGTGCAAGCAAAAGTACAGCACAGCAGAAAACTTCATGAAAAATAGAATAACAGTGATCTTCATAGGTTTGAGGGGTAGAGACAGGGAGGGGGTGAAAAAAGGAGGATTTTTCACTGAAAACATCCCTGCATGAAAAATGTGAGCAGTCTGTGTCTGCCTGTACTTAAAACAGGCTTTATAAAGTCTGACATCCTGATGCCAGGCCTTTTGGTCCTCTTGCTTCAGTACTTTGTAGTTACTCCATGTGTACCTGGAGCTCATGGTTTGCTGTTTGTTCTCAGCACATCATATTCTTGGCTTATCTTTGCCTTTATGCTACACAGAAGCTCCAGTTTGTTACCACCCTTTGATTTTTGGAAAGCTTCAGAATCAATAACTAAGCAAATGCATCTCCACTCTCTTGAAAATACCAGGAAAACAGACACCAGAACCTTTATTCAGGAGATTTTTTGCCAGAAGAGCTCATCATTGGCTTTGTCAAGATGCTCCATTAACATTCTTGAATGCCTGCTGCTGTCAGTGGGAGCAGGGAGGCACTGAAGGCTTGTTAAAATCCCTTCCCATCTTTCCCTGTGCAGGGAACAGCTGAGCATCCTCACTTCTGTCAAGTTACTGGAGGGAAAAATGCCATTTGTTCCTGCAAAAACACCATACTGGGGTTATTCTTTAGTTGTCTGTGCTGCTTCATGCAGCAAGCCTCCATTGCTGTGTTTTTGGTGGTGCTTTGGGTAGTTCAATCCATCCACACCTTCAGCAAGGTCAGGGTTCCCAACTAGAGAGTGACACAGTGCTGAGTTTGTCCTTGAGAAAGGAGGGAGGACTGTCAGTGTTTGGGTGGCTGAATAGAGACTTAAATAAAACAGAATCCCACCTGCTGGGACCTCCCCACGATACGTGGGTTTTGCAGAGCAGAGAATTTCTGTAGGGGACAGACCCCACAGGGTTGCCAGCTTCTCTCCCAGTCTTTCATCCTCCTGTCTCAGTGATCTATATATTTTGTCTTAAAATTTTAGCTTTCCTCACTTTAGTCTCAATCCTTGACCCAAATCCTGGTGAGTCAGTTTTAATTTTTAAAACTTTTCAAAGTTTCTAATGATGCATTTCAGCCTCTCCCCTATAAAAAAATAGAAAAAAACCCGAAAAATCAGAAAATGAGTTATTGGTTGTGGCCCTTTCAATAACTCTGACATGAGAATCAGAGCTTTAGTTTACTCTGCCTGAAGACTGAAGAAAAAAAGCAAGTATTTCTCTTCCCCATCCTGTTTGGCCTCTTAAAATTTCCCCAACAATGACGTTCAAGCCTTTTTTAAGGTGACCTTTTTTTCCTACATTTACCTGCATCCTTACTTAGATGGAGGATACTGTGCACAGTGATGCTGAGTGGTCAAAGACCTCAAAGAGGAGATGAATGAGGGTCTTTGTGCTTGAACAGTCAGAAATACCCAGATTTCATAAGAAAACCCCTCCTCCCCATGTGGGATTGCACAGGGGAGATGCCTGACCAGGAAAAGGGGGATTTAGAAATAAAGAGCTGTTCAGAGGCATGGGAGCAGATGGACAAAGCAGTGCTGTCCTGACTTCTCTTCCTCACCCTCCCTAATTTTTACTTCTTGACAGCTCCTGCCAGGACAGGACCTGGCAGGCTGCTGACATCTCGTGGGCCTTCCTTGTAATCACATCATGAAAAGCCTCACTTGGTTCTTAATTCCACCCTTTGCAATGACACATTTGGGCTGGAGCTTGCTCAGCTGGGAGAGGCTGGAGGGGCTGTCTCCAGAAAGGGCAGGAGCCAGCAGCTTGCAGCACTGCACATCCTGGGGGGAAGGAAAGGGCTTTGCCACCAAGTGTGCTTGAGCCAGGGGGGACTGACTGTGGGATCTCAGCCTTTGGAAAGGAGAGGGCAGAATCTGATGGACAATGCCCTTTAGCCTGACTGGATTTTGTTAGCCCTGCTCTGGAGGCAGGAATCCCTTCTGGGATTATCTTCATCTGCAAGTCATTATTGTCAGATTTGCAATTGTCCTGTAAGACAGCCCCATTCTCAGTTTATTTTGCTCACTGTGCAGGAATGCATTTGCTGCTGCAGGCTCCTGGAAGAAAATGCTGCCACACATTGAAGTGGAAGCTTTTCTTTTAGAGGGATCATGCTTCACCCTTGAGTGCCATTTGTTTTGCTGTGTCTGTAAGTGACAGTGCTCCTTTTACCTGTGTTCCCCTTGTACAGATGTGATACAAATATGCCATCTAGTGTCCATGTCTAACTCGGTGTGAGGAGAGCCAAGCTGACAATTTTGTGTAATCTTAATTTAATCACTTTACAAATAGAAATGAGCCACAATATGAATCAGTGCAAGGAGTACACAGCTCAGAATTTCTCTAGAATATTATCACTAGGTTAGTATGTTCTCAGATGTTCTGCATTGTACAGAGCAAACTTTTGGGTTTATTTCTGATTGTCTGCTTTCAGAAAATTATAGGTTTTATGTAAGTCCTTTAAAAGAACTCTCTTGTTGCTTCTGTAGTTGATTTCAACAATAGAGTCAGTGTTTAAAAGTGATCTGGACAATGCCCTCCATAATAGGCTTTAAATTGGTCAGGTGGTTGGACTGAATGATTGCTGTAGCTCCCTTCTAGCAGAAACAGTCTATTCCATTCTATTCCATTCCANAAATGCCCTCAAAAATAGGCTTTAAAATTGGTCAGTCCTGTATTGGTCAGGTGGTTGGACTGAGTGATTGTTGTAGCTCCCTTCCAGCAGAAACAGTCTATTCCATTCCATTCTATTCCCTTCCCTTCCATTCCATTCTAAAGGAAACACCTGTCCCTGTGACACTCTAACTGATGCATTCTCAGTTCTTCATAGTTTTCAGTTTCTGGCTTCTTCTTCATAGTTTTGGGTTTCTGGCTTTCTGAAGAGCAGAGTTCCTGATCAGCAGCTCTTTCATTTTCACACAGTTCCATGCTGTTGAAACATTTCATCCAGCCTGATCTTGACATTGTTTTTCTAGAGCCTCGTTTGGAGAATCAAAAACAGCATCATTACCATTTCAGACTGACTCAAAACACAGGATATTAATCAGTTTTTCAGTTCAACTAATGTGTCAGAAAATGAATTATTCACATAGCTTTCTTGACCGAGATATTGGTCCTTCATCACAACCCCCCAGGTTCAGCCAGGTACATCTGGAGTCTGTCTGCAGCTGGACTGTGGACACCAACCCCAGGGTTTGCAAACAGGACCTGGCCATCCTAGAGAAACACTGAGGTGTCCAGTAAAAAGCCCTGACATCCCCAAAAGAACTTGTGCTGCCAATACTTTGCTCCTGCAGGCACCTGTAGGCTCACACCTACCTACACCTGCACAATCCCTCTGAGCTCAGAGTGCTTCCCTGAGGGACTGTTGGAGTTTGCTGTCTGCAGTGAGGGGATCCAAGAAGTTCTTCAGAAATCCTTTATCATCTTAACAAGCTTTGCCCATAAACAGTTGGTGTTGATTTGAATTGGTCCACTTACATGGCAGGGGAGTTACTTTACCTGGGCCTGCAGCAATCACAGTTGATAATACAGATCAATGTAGATTACAGACTCTGTGGGTAAAAGTTGTCTCAAATAGGATTAGTAAAAGAATGTTCTTAAATGCATCAGCACTGAGATTTTATGTAATATTAGTGTTGGAGGAATCTTCCAAGGGTGAGCTTTAGCCCTGTTACTGAGAGCTTATGTGGGTGAGCAGAACTTTGGAGTTCTCCTAAAGATTGAGAGTAAACTTGGAGTTCACAGTCTGCAGCTGCTGAAGCACACCAGCCTCCTTCAGAGCTCCAAACCCATGGTAACCTGTAGGTCTACACATTAAAGGGCCCAACTCTCATGCCTGCATTTCAGAAATTGATTTTGGTCTCCTCTGGGAATACCAGACTGGGAATACTCTCCAGGTAGCACTTTATAACCTGAAACAAGCCAGGAATTAGATCCTGACCAAGGACACTCATAATCAGGTTCTTTTTTTAACATGGAAGTTGGTCCCTGAAGACAAATCTGTAGGACACTGTTCCAGTAACTCCTGTGGCTGGCTTGCCTGTCCTGGAAAATGAGCCACACTCCCAGCTTGCTGCCTGGAGGTGGAGGGCTCCATCACTGGCTCCATGTGGCTGTTAGTTTTTGTGACTTCTCATTTGTTTAGCCCAGCTTTTTACTCCAAAGCCTTCCCTGTACTGACCATGTTCTCCCTGGGGTCAGGAGCAGAGGCTGGGAAGGAGCAGGGCAGGTGGAGGTGATGCTTTGGGGTCCTCCTGGAACCTGTTCTGTGGCCATGGTCCCCCAGAGCACAGCATGGAAAAAAAAACAGTGAGATGTAAGCAGTGAATGCTTTCCCCAGTGAATGTTTGGAAAGGCTGGGTGTGTTTTACAAAGATCAGTCACAGTCCAGCAAGCTCCCACTTGGCTCAGCCGAGAAAGCCAAACTGGAGTAACATATACTGGGAGATGCCTGGTTTCCATGGATTGGCCGAGCCTCCAGTGGTGCTGCTGAGGTCCCTCAGATCAAAAGCTGAGTTGGAGAATTCTCTGCTGATTTGGTGGGCCGTGGGAAGCACTAGGTGGCAGCAGGGAATCTCTGCAGGTTCCTCTCGGTGCGTGTCAGAGGCGGACCCTGACAGCCGGAGTTAGGAGCAATCTGCTTGGGCACCCTGATGGCTTTTGCTCCGGGCAGATGCTTTAGCTCGTGCAGTAACAGCTCTGTGGAGGGGATTTCCACATAAAACTGGTCCTGCAGAATCTGCAGTCCGTGTCAGCACTAAGGCAGTGCTGCTTCCATTTCATTCATCCATGCAGTGACAGTAGTGGTTCAGTCACTGCACATCCTGCACATCTCAGGGACAGACTTGTCCCTAGGTCTGCTGCTGAGCTTGGTTTGAGCCCTTGCAGTGCAGAACAAAAACCACACAGATTACAGTCCCATTAAACCATGTTCCATAGGATAGAAATCTGTCCCTTCCAATCCAAACCTTTCTGTGATTCTATAATTAAAACTAAATAGCCACAGTTATTCAATCCCAGCAGAGTTTAGTTCAGTAGAATCACAGGATCAGAGGGGAAAAAATGTTGCCAAGCAGCTCACTTACCTGTGGAGCCAAAGCTCCAGGTATAAACGTACTTTTTTCTATCTCCTGCCCTGACATGATTAGATCTGGGCTTTGGTGGCTCTCTAGGAATTTGAAAGTGCTTTGCTGAGCTTTCTTTCTTGTCTTCCCCTTCATGCAGGATCCAATTACACCAGACAAGTGCTATGTATTACCAGGGAACAACACTGACTTTCCTGCAGAGACTTTTAAACGCCTTTTCTGTTGTCTGTGGGATGAACTGTGTGGGCTAGAAAAAAAAAGGACATGTCAGATACAGATCTTTTGAGAGAGAGAAGTGAATGAAAGAGAAGTATTTAGGGTGAGCATTTCTGCTTTTTAATTGCTGAGATCCAACAGGCATTAGCAGTTAGCTATCAGGATCACACAGTTAAAAGGATAGCACAAGATGGTGAATTTTACTGAATTTTGCAGTTTTGTAGTCTGAGCAGAGCAGTAATTGGTATCTGTGTCCTAGTTTGCAGTTAGTGATTCTCCCCAAGCAAAGTGCAAGTGAAGCTCCTTATTGCTAAGGTTATGCTTCCCTGTGAAGCAGCACTTTCCAGGAGTGTGGGATATATGGGTGTGGAAATCTGGTTTAAACACAGCAGTTTTAATGAACCACCTGGGGAAAATGCTCTGGAGCAGGAGGTGAGGTCTGACTGCCATCCCACACCCCAGGCTGGGGGAAGCAGCCCCATTTCTCCCTGATCAGCAGCATCTGTTCTGCCCTTCTCCTCCTCCCTGACTGTCCCTGCTGTCTGGGGGGGTTGGAGGAGGGAGGGAGCTGCTCTGTGGCAGGCTGATGAATTCATTAAACATGTCAGCACCAATCTGCTGCCGAGGACAGAGTGCACTTGGGGGCGACGCAGCCCAGCAAATGGAGTCAAATCGGGATTAGCCCAGAAATGTTTGAGCAGTTCCTTGTGCTGGGCTGGGCTTCACCTCTGCTGCACAGCATCCTCTGAAATCTCCTGCCTCACTTTGTTCCCATCAAAAAGGTGTTTGATTTGCATTTGTTTTACAACAGGGAGTAATTAAAATGTCAGATGAGGAAGCTCCTCATGTCTTCTGTCTCACCTGCCTTGTAAATTTGACCTAAGCATTAGATTTCTGCACAGGAGCACTTCTTGCTTCATGTCCATGTTTGCAGATGAAAACCACTCAGTGGGAGTCAGTCCTGCTTCCTGTGGCTGCATTTCCCATTTGATAGAGTCCTTGAAAAGGAAAACTAATATATTTCCTTGGAAGAATGAATGCTGCAATTTACAATGCAGATGAAATAATTTTGTGTTTTTATTTTGTCAACACAAATTCCTGGATTCCCTGAAATCAAGCAGTGGGCTTTCAGGAGAGGATGAAGAAGTCCAAAGTAGTCAGAGACATCAGTCAGATGAAGAAGTGCCCCTTGCATGTGTAAGGCCAGGAATGCACAATTTGAGTGTGTTAGGAAGAACTTTGAAACTTTCTGAGTGCTTTAAGGCTGTGGGACTGAGGCAGTTTTTGGCACATCACTGTCTATAGGATAATTTCTGCTGCTGTACCTTGATAGTGCCTTCCCTGCCAACATGAGCTGTGCTCTGTAGACATCACCCTGCCCTTCCTCGGGGTGTCAATCCCAAATTGGCAGGGCTGAGACTTGCAGGGACTGTCCCAACCCTGAACAGGGCTCGTGGGCAGTGAGCCCCATTGATCTGCGGTGCTGGGGACTGAGGCACTCAGCACTCACCAACATCTGCTCTCTGCCTCTGCCTGATGATTTATGGAGTGGCAAAGTAATTCACAACCCTCTGCCACGGTTTGCAGAACCCCAGGAGCTTCTCCAGCCCCACACACTTGGAAACAGAAATGTTGACTTTGTTTTCAAGCACCTGCTGTATATAAAGCTTCCCTTGCTGTGGCGGATCACAGCCAAAAGTAATACAGCTCAAATTGTTTCTTCTAAATTTACACTGTCAAAATCCTCATTTTAATTAAAAGCAGGAGATGACCCTGAGCACAGTGGAGTGACCCAAGAGCCTCTGCCCTCCTGAGCCAGTGCCCCACTGTCAGAGCTGTCAGATGAAGGCAGTTACTTCTGAGCGTAACATTTTATCACACTGGAATTGCCTTAAATATTTCAGAAAGCTCAGTCAGACTGCAGCCAGAAAAACCTTCCACTGAGGCAAAAAAGCACCAGAATCATTAATTGGGTTAATGCTCCATCAACCTTGCATTTGTTAATGGGCATGTTTAGGGCACCAGGGGAACCTCATCCAGGGAGATTTCATCAGAGCTACAAAGAGGGTTTACACTGCAGAGCAGCTTGGTGGAGTACAGGCTCTCCCTCTCCTCAGCTTTTATAACTGGGGCTGCTGGTGGAGAGCACACTGCATTCCCTGTGTGCAGGGCCCTGGACCACAGTGGGATGGTGCCTTGGGAAGGCTCACTTGGAACAGGGACTACACTGAGCTAAGGGAATGAGGCAGGTATTTATTAAATGGACTTAAGGATACACCTTGGGCAGGACAAGAGCCTGGCCAGGGCTACACCCAAGGTGGTCACAAAATGGTCACAAAATGGATGACCAGTCATGATTTGACAAACCAGGAAAATTTTACATTGCTGAACAGATTTTTTCCAGAATTTGGACGAGACATTGCAGTCTGTGGTGTGGTTTGATGCAGCTTTTTGCCTTAGCAGGTCCAGTCTGTGCACTGTTCTGCTGAAACCATTGCCACCAGCCCTATGAAAATGCAGCAGTACTAAGAGAGCAATTGGAGTTCCTGTGGCTAATATTTTTGAGGCATTTCATTTTATGGTACATTTTGCTTTTCCTTTCCATCTCTGGATAAAAGAAAATTTTGAGGGGTCTTAAGTTCTATGAAATAGAAATTGTTTGGTTTGAGATTTCTCCACTCCTCTCCCTGAAGTTTTAACCCAACAGACATTTTCAAATTCAAACTTTTAAGTCACATTTCACTCATTTGTTGTGTGACTGAGAGATTTGTGTGTCTATGCCATATAAAATTGCACAGATCTGATATGTTTCCAGTAGGCCCAGAATAATTATTTTAAACTTTTAATATTCTCTAATAGCATTTCAAAATACATATAACAAGCATTTTTGTGTATTGTAAAAAAAATAAGGAAAAGTTACTAGAATGTAGATATTTCAGTGGTATTTTGAAACTCAATGTTGTGTTAAAGTTGCTGTATTCTGGGATGTCAAAAGAATTACCAGTGAATGTGATTATAATGAAACGTTGCTCTTGTTGTTATGGAAACCAACTTTTAAAGCTGCTGTGCAGGGTGAGAAATTACATGGTGCTGTTTTGGTGAGCCCTTTTTTATAGTTTTCCATTCTTTTGCTTTTGAAGAATTTTAAGCAGCTGACACTAGTGTTGTTAAGCACATTAGACTGCTCTCTAGGTGCACCTTGGTTTTGATGCAGTGATTTGGAGGCAGCTCTGGTGACTGCACATCCTCATGTCTGGGGGCTCCTGCCCTCCCAAAGGCTGCTGTGGCTGAGTTTTACTTGGGGGGTTTGCATTTCTCTTTCATTTCTCCTGTGCAGGGAAAGGTCCTGTCTAAGAGCTGTCCCAAACACAGATTTATGGATCTCTAGGGAGGGATTAGAGCAATCCATGAGATGGGATTGTGGCTCATGAGCTCAGATACTTCATGGCAAGGGGCAGTGACACTGGCTCGTGTGCTGGTGTGGGCAGGTGACTCTGTGGTGTAAAGGGCTTGTTTGGTCCAGGGAGCACAGACCCCAGATCCTGGCGTCACCCAACACCCCTGCAGTGTGCAGAATGCCTTCCCCAAGGAGGGAACTGTGGGATACCAAAACAATTGCTTTTTTCTAATCTTGTTATTATGGGGAGGATGAGAATGTATAGCCTTGGGAAGGAATTTATAACACAAATGATAGAAACTCTGAGGCTTCCAGGTGTAAACCAAGCTCTAAATTACAGGCTTCAGGAAGGGATGTTCTGACATACTTTGCTGTCTGTTGTGTATTCCTTGTGACTAACTCTGAGTAATAGCTGTTTTGTAGACAGGCTGTAGATCAAAAGTGGAGCAGCTCCCACAGGACACTGCTGGAGGGTGCAGAGTGATAAATTACCTCTTATCCCATCCAGCATCATTTCTCACCATGTAGCTGATGAGTTCCTGTTGAAAAGGCTTCTTTCCAGGCTAATCTGTGTGGCACAAGTGTCCTAAACTTCCCACTTAGGGCAAAGAGGGGATGGAGGTATAGGAATTTTTTTCAGTCCTTCTCATGTAGCTTCCCCATTCAGATGTAATTAAGAATTCACTGGAATGTGGAAGGATTGGGAGGATAACACTGACACTGTCAGAGCAACTCAGGTTTGAATTTGTCCTTAAGTGAATATGGAGAAAAGCCCCAAGTGCCCAGTGGAACCAGTTACCTGAAAGCAGCAGTCCCAGCTCCTGGCTGAGCTCCCTGGGCACGGGGCTTTCAGCTGCCATCCCTGTTCCTCCCTGGCAGCACATTCACTTCTCCATGTTCAGTCACCCTTGGGAGACCTGGGCAGCTCTCTCACCTCCCATCGTCCCCCCTGAGCCTGCTCCTGCTGTCAGCCCTCAGGATTCCACCTCAGCCTTCAAATTTAGCCTCACACACAAGGGAAAGGATCCCACCTCATGGTGGCCCTGGGCTGCTGCAAAAAGCAGGGGTTTGCTTCATGCTTTCACCTCTTTCCAGGAGTTTTAAGAGACTCCATCTATTTTGGGGTCACAGAATCACAGAGTGGGTTAGTTTGGAGGGGACCACAGTGGATCATCTGGTCCTTGCTCCAGCAGGGTTGTCCCAGAGCACATGGCACAGGATTCTGAGCAGACAGTTCAGTTTTTTAGTATCTCCAGTGAGGGAGAGTCCACAACCCCTCTGGGCAGTGTGCTCCATTGTGTGGTCACCTGCACAGGAAATTCTTCCTCCTCTAAGTACTTTCTCCTCAGGTGAGAGTGGGTCAGATTCCTTTGGCTGCAGCTATAAAACTGTTACAGGGAAAGCCAGAGTTCTCCTTCTGAAGTGATGACAAGGATCAGTTTTTCTCTCTGTTCATATTTATTTACACTGGGAGTAAAATGTGGTGTCATGAACACAGCTTCGAATACTTTGAATGTCTTGCAACACAAGAAAATAAATTACCAGCACATCCATCACTTAGAATTAGATTCTTCTGTGCTTTATGCACCTTTTCTTAAGGAAAAAAAAATGATTTTCAGCTGTGCATAGGCTGTGCTTTTAGCTCATGTATAATGCAGATGAGGGGAGAAGCTGGCTAGAGGCAAAATCAGAGTTTACATTGGCTGTTTATAAGGGCGACCTTTCCTTAAAATTCCTTTTTTTTTTTCACCCTGCACATCACAGAGATTTAAAATGCTCATTGACTCCTGAAATCACAGCTCCAGGAGGAACAAAGGATGATATATTCTTAACGAGTGTGTAAAGTATAGTAGTTCTAAAGACAATAAACGCAAGGTCGCATTAGGGCAAAACAGTTAATTACCCACTTCATTATTGTCAGGGTTAATACAGTATTGGAGTGCAGAAGCTGTTTTTCATCTCCTGCAGGAAAGCAGGCAGGACAGGCTCTGTGGCAGACAGATCCATTATGGCTTATCAGGGCAGGCCAGGCCTGCAGAGGCTCCATGAAGGATGGGAGCTGTCAGAGGCTCCGGAGCAGGCACCCAGCCTGTGCACAGAGCTCTGGGGATGGAGCGGGGCTGCAGCTCCAGCCTGGATCCACACAGTGCTCCCCATTGATTGCACGTACCAGGGGAACAGCAGCGTGAAATTCCTCAGCACTCCTTCATCTGCAGGAGCATTGATCCCTCCTGAACTGCACTGGGAAATATCCTTTAATAAACACAGAGCATGGAGCATCAGCCAGCCCGTCCTTCCCTGGGGGAGCTGTGCCTGCAGGAGGGCTCCAGCCCCTTTCTCCATGCCTGACAAGGTGTTTACAGCTTTCCATTACATCATCTCAGTAGACACAACAAAGCACATCTTCGCCCATCAGGCTTGGCAAAGAATACTTTGCTTTTGTCTGCTTTGTCTGCAGCAGCTCTGAAAATTCCTAAAGTTTAAAAGTGGAAAGACCAGTAAGTGCTTTAAAAAAATTCAGAAAACAATCTCTGTAAATATATCTAGAATATAGAGACAGAATCCCCTCATCCTCCTCACTTTTTTTTCAGTTTATAAAGCCTTTAAAATTAGAAAAACTAGTCTAGTTCCTATGACACTAATTACCATTAAATCTCTTTCCATGATAGCCCTTTTCTGTTACATTTTCTTTCGAGGTTTTTGTTTTGCTTTTTCAGTTAGAGCTCAAATTTCCCATCCTTTGTGATTCCTGCCATTGTGTGTATGTCCCATGAGGTGTTCCCTCTGCTCCCTGATGCAGTGCCCAGAGTCCACAATCCCAAACCAAGACCCCACATCACCAGTCCAGCTTTTCCACTGGAGTCATTCCTTGGGACCTGGGTGCTCCCTGTGGGCCTGGCACCAACATTAGGCTTTCAGGTTTGGAAATCTGGGCCTCTGGAATAGGTAAGTTTTATCCTCACTTTGTGCTGGCCATTTTCATTTTCTCTTGGAAAATAATCTGAAGCCAGTAGGAATTGGAGCCATCACACTTGCAAGTCACTATTTGCCAGTGATCATCCTTAAAATGCTGGGCTAAAAGAAGGGAGGTTTAGTTCCTAATCCCCTTAACTTCATCAGTCAGGATGAGACAGCACTGAGGTCCCAGAGCTGTCCAAGACAGCTTCATCAGGCTGGGGCTTCAGTGACAAATGCCTTTTTTTTTTTTTTTTTAAAGCCAGAATTTCCTATAAATCATTCTACTATTAGTGCTATTTTAAAATCCTCATAATCCAAAAGGTTACTCCCACGCATGCACCTGTCTGCAGAAAATCCCCACACTGCAGGGATTTGTCATCAGTGAATTCCCTGACACATAAACACTCTGCTGCATTCTTCTAAACCTTCCTTCTGAAGGTGTCTGGAAATCCTGCTTCCAGACAGTGTGTGTCTGGAGGAGCAGAGGGACAACTCCTCCCTGGAATGGAAGAGGCCACTCTGCTGCAGGGGCTCCCTGTGGTTCCGTGGAAACAACACTTTGCCTGGGTGTGTGAAAATGGATGTCGTGAAGGCCAGTCCCATGGAGAGTGTTAAATTGGCATTTTCCTCCTCAGCAGGCGTGTGCACAGGGGAGCAGGGTGGCAGTTGGCTATTTCAATCTTGTTTTCAATTATAAGCATTTCATTGTGGAATGTTGCTGGTTTATTATGTGATAATTAAATATGAATGATCACGCAGTCATCCTGCCAAACAGGCTGCAGCAGAATGAAACCAATTCCTCTCACCCTGCTGAATGGCTTTGGAGGTGAAAGGAGTGATCTATTTGCTGTCCCTTATTTTTGCTGTCCTATTGTTTCAGTACCACTGGCTTCAAAATAGCAAACTAGGCAAGTAATTACAGACATAAATCAGAGCAGGGAGCAGCGTGAGGTCAGGACTGCTTTGCTTTTTGCTTGCCTTTTCTCAGCTGCCTTTCTCTGGGAGACAGAGAAATACATTTCTGGTAATTTGGTGATCTTACTGGTGATTAAATGCTTTTTGACAAAGTTTGAACCCTTGAATGCTTTCAAGCAGGGATTGAGAAGCCTCAGTATGCTTGGAACAAAGGAACAAGTGCAGAGCAAGTGGATCTGACATGCCATGGTTGGTGTCCAGTATTCCACATTAAGCATTTGACATGCCATAATTGGTGTCCAGTATTCCAAATGCAGTGTCTGCCATGGCTGCTTGGTTCCCCATACACCACAGTCAGTGTGCAGCACAGGCTGCAGCCCAGAGAGGGAGATCTCCTTGGGGTGACCACAGTGACTCTGTTGAAAAGCTCAGTGAGTTAAGCAAGATGCAGCCAGAGATATTTAGCTGAAGTAAATCAGCAAAGCAAATGTGTTTTCAGTAGAGCCTGGCTGATTTATGGCCCTGGCCACCAATCTGTACATCTCATTCTTGTGGGGTGTTTGTAAACGTGAAGTGGTGCTCAATGGCAGTCCCCAGGTGGAAAATGGATGCAGCCACATGTTACAGCCTTCAGTGGTACTGGCTAAAACAATAAAATCTTACTTGATGAGAACTGTAACCAAGCACTGCTGGCCTCCCATCCTAGCAGGAGTATTTTGGACATGAAGGAGTGGGGATGGGTAGGGGATCTGTGGAAGGCTTTGCAAAAGTGGGACACAAACGAGGCCAGCACTTGGCATCCCTGATGTGGCTGTCCCAGAGCCATGGCTGTGCACCGTGGTTTGCTGGATGCTGTGTGTTACAAGGAGATGGAGTTAAGTATTTTTCCCTCTTTCCCAGGTGTCTTTTATGCTAAGTTAACTAAGAGGCATTCCTCAGTGGGATCATGGTACTCAGGAGCACACTGTTTTGTAAAAAAAGAAAAAGCTAAGAAAATTCAGTGCCTGCTTAACTATACACTACTTTTCATTCCAGCAGTTTGTTAAAATAACACATAGAAGTGACCCCTGAATAATTTTCATGTAACTTATCCATGCCCTGTAAATCAGATTCAGCCCACCAGTGTGGCTTGATGCAGACAACTGAATAATAACAAATGAAAAATAAGTAGTAGGTTTAAATGTGTGTATTGTTGGCTGCTGAACACCCACCTCTGAAATTGGGCTTTTTGAGAGTGTCTCGGGGTTGCATGCCAAATCCCAGCTTGTGATCTGCACTGAATTCAAATGTTTCTTCATGTCCTACTGTAATTCTTTATTGAGGGTTTTGGTTTTTTTAGCAATGAGATATGTGACTGAAGAACATAAGACATTGCTACTGGTATTCCTGGATGAATCACAGACTTTCTTCCTTTTTGGTGTAATACTAAACAAAAATCAGTATTTAATCCAAGCAATGTTTTTATTCCAGACCATCGTTCGAGGAAACAAGCCTCGAAAGGACACGTCCATCAACGGCCTGCTGGAGGAGTTTGACAACATCTCCGTGACACGCTCCAACTCCCTGCGCAAGGAGAGCCCTCCCACCCACCACCCAGGAACCACCAACCATGTGCCCAGGCACCAAGAGGAGAATGGCTACATCACCTATTCCCAGTACTCCAGCGAGTCAGACACCACCACAGACTATGTGGTGGAGAAGTACCGAGACCACAGGGAGGAGCTGGACAGGTACTACAAGGGCAGCTTTGCCGCCAAGCAGAACGGGCACATGATGAAGGTGACCTCCCGGGACATCTACTACTCAGAGGTGACACCCCTGCAGTCAGACCTGTCCAGGTTCCTCCCAGATTACCATGCACACCTGGAGAGCAAGCCCAAAGCTCTGGAGTATGGTGGCCTAAAGCTGGAGTACCAGCGCATCCCCAGCGGGTCCTCCCTGGACTACAGAGACCCCTTTGCTTACGCGCCCTCCCGAGCGTCGGTGCAGAGCGAGTGCCCCAAGGAGAGGCTGGACTACGCTGACAGTGACTGGGGACACGGCCTGAGCAAGGATGACTATGACAAGAGGCCAAAGTCATCCTACGTGGACCCTGCGAGCCCTCAGCCAACCATAAGGCAGAGATCCAGGTCGGGCTCGGGCCTGCAGGAGCCGGCCATGCCCTACGGAGCAAGCGCCTTCAAAGCACACCAGCAGGGACATTCCTACAGCTCCTACACCTACCCCCGCCTGTCTGAAACTGCAGCAGGCATTCCCAAGGTAACCTGACCTCCTGGGACAGTGCTGCCAGGGCAGGGGTCAGCCTCTGCACAAGAGGAGTGTGAAAAGTAGAAATTAAGGGCAAGGAGCCATGCTTGGGCACACGATGCTAAACATGGCTGGTAACATCCCCTTCAGCTGTGTGGCTGCTCCTTGGCACATGTGGAAACAACACTTTGCCTGGGTGTGTGAAAATGGATGTCAGGAACCATTGGGTTTAAGATACTTATTTAAAGGCAGGTTTGGAGATGCCCATCTTCTGGGGATTTTATTTGAAATTCCCAATAAGCACTAATTCTTTGGCAGTTTTTTTGTAGCTTCAGGATTTCCTATGCCTGAGCAGATCTCAGCAGGAGGTGAGATGCTGGTCTGGTTTGTGTAGCAAATACTTCTGTGTTTGAATTGTTACTGTGCAAGGCTGGAACATCTGTGCTTCAGTATTTATACTGTATTTATGCCATCTTTATATTACAGGGTTTATTAGCTCTTCACTGCTCATGAGAGTAAGGCCTTACTCCTTTAAGCTTTGCTTTTAAGCATTGAAATGAAATCAAAGCAGCTGATCTCACCCAAGACATTTTAGATGTAGTTTAAAAACAGGGCTGATGTGCAAGAAAGCATTTCAGCCATGTTAACTAAAGGCAGCTCCTGTCCCTGCTCTGCCACACGAGGTGTATTATCTACACAAGCTTTCCAACCCTGCTTGCAACAGTGTGCTGTGACCACTTGTTCCATTCAGAGTAGAGTGCTTTTCTCACACCTCCAGTCACAGAACCATGATGACCTTCTTAAGCATCTAATATTCTTCAAGAGATGCTTTTTCAGTGTAGTTTGCACTGAACATCACTGAGTTCCCCTGGCAACAGGCACTGTGATGATCATTTTTCCAAGTCTGGGGTTGCTGTGACTTTCTGCATGCTGAGGTAGGTGACTGTCAGTGGTGAGATCTGTTCTTCTCTCTAATGATACCTGAACATTTCTTACTGGTTGTGTGCTCTGAGAATGTGGTGGTGTCCTGCTGCAGTCCCAGGTCTCTGCAGCTCCATGATATCCCTGTGCTGGAGCTGTGCCTGTGTTGTGCTCCCTTAGGTTTGGCTGCTTTGCCCTTAGCATGGTGCAGTGCCCCTGGTAAAGGGTGAGTGATGCATTTTTCACCCCTCTTGGCATTGAAGCACAGAGCCAGGCTTTGGAGCTTGGGGATAAATCATGGGGGGAGTAGAAAAGTTACCAGGTCTCTTTAGGTGCCTTTGCAGAGCTCAGGGTGTGGTGGGAGGAGTGTGTGTGGGAGGTAACTGAGCACCAGTGTGGATTCTGGGAGGAAAATCTGGGATGGCTTAGCTGCCATTTCCTTCACTGAAATCAGTCCTTTTGCCAGAGTTTAGAAAGGAGAAGGACAAGTCCAGTAATTCAGAGACCCTGTAGCACCTGCTTCTGCCAAATTTACACCATTCAGTAGGGCAGAAGACAGAGGTGTTTTTTACAGGACTCCAGCACTTTGAAAAATATCCCATTAAAATGCAGTAACAACTTTTATTAAGAAAAAATATGTCTCTCTGCAAGATTAATGGTGAGCTGTCCCTCTCCTCAGAGCATCAAAAACACTCCTACAACCTTGGTGTATTGAAATTTGATGATTCACTGTTAAATGCAGCAGTTCAATTCCCAAACCTGTCCACAGCTCCTGGAAGTGAATGGGAGTTTCTTGTCTTGGATGGTTGCTGAGGAATCTTCTTTTGAAGGAGGCATTAGTAAGATAATGGTTCATCAAATGGGCTTACTAAATGAGAGTCAGATCTCAAATCAGATATTTTACAAATGAGATTTGGTTTAAAGTATAATTAAAAGGGGTGAAAAAGTAAGTGAAAAGGTCTGCAGGCACAAATGTGTGGCATCAAAGTGCATTTAACAGGGATGTTCATTTTGGCTTGTAAGTGAAGAGCAGATTCACTTCAGTATTATTTGCAGGTAAGAGATGTCAGATAAATCAAATGTCTGCCTTGTTTCATCATGAGTGATTTCAGAGTTGTTACATCAGAAGACTTGCCCTTCCCTGGGCTTGGCCACTGCTGTGCAGTGGAACCATGGAGGTGCAGGAAGCCAGAGGCTCAGATGTGGCTCCCTCTGACCCACCCCTGTGTCACCCAGCTGCTCTCCTGTCCTGCAGACTGACTCTTGGACAGCTGCAGAATCTGCTGTGTTACCCTCACCCCACAGAGTTGGTGTCCCACCTCAATATTGTCTCACAATATCGAATTCATCCTGCCAGGTTGGTTTATTTTTGGCCACTCTGTACTGCAGGGTTTTTTTACCCTCCTCTTCATCACAGGCAGCCCTCTTAACTTCTGGCATCAAGCCCTGTTATTTCAAAGCTCCTTTCCCTGTCATTTTCCAGAAGGAGTTCTCTGTGACCCTCTCCTGTCCCTCTTTAAATGATGTCTGCTCCCCCTTTGCTACCTCGTACTGCTGGAACATAGCAGAGGTGTCTCACCATTGTCCCCTGTGTCCCTCTGTACCATGGGGACATTTCCAGCCTGGCAAAGGCAGGGCCAAGCCTTTACAGTCAGAGACCCCCTCCTTATTTCCCTATCTTCCATTCCCATGCCAGCAGCTCTGTGTGAGTGCTGCCTGTGTGTGGAACAGGGAGTCTTGGGCATTTCCACCAGCAAAGCACCAGAGAGTCCCCTTCACCTCTGCGATCTCCAAGTGATTCACAGACCATCCCTTGCACACCTTTCACTGGCAAACTGAAGCCTGATCACATGGAAACCCTTTGCATGTCATGGAGGGGTGAGTCCATCCCACCAGGACCCGGGGCTGTGGGCTCTGGGTGCAGGGCTGTGGCTGAGCTGCAGTCCCTCTGCAGAGCCAGGGACACCCACTGCTGAAAGGCTGCCCAGGCTGCCTCCTCCTGGGGAAGGGACCCCTGAGGAACAGCAGGTTCCCTCTGTTTGCAGTACACAGGCATCACTGTCCCCAGAGGGGGAGCTGAAATGAGTGAGGCACAGTGTTACATCCATGTTTTACTGGCAGGAAGACCCGAGTGCTGATGTGGCCGTGTGCAGAGGTGGGAGATGCCACTGGGCCATGATGGATGTTGTGTCAGAGCTTCAGCTGCTCCTTTGACCTGATCTTGAATGCAGGACTGTTTTCTTCCTTCCTTTGTAGTATTTAAAGAATTTCCATTCAGTGGGTGACAGCATTCAGTGGCAGAAATAGAATTATTAGTGGAATAAAGAGCATTCACAGTTCTGCTGTGATGTGGAGCATTGCATCAGGACACAGGCTCAGAGGAGAGCTTCAGCTGATTTACTCACTGTAGCTCCTGACATTTTGTAACATTCCTTGGGATTCAGGAAGTGGGTTTACATTGTACAGCAATGCTAACCTCAGAAAGCTTCTGAAAATTCTTAGCAAGCACACTAAACACCTGAATTTTTATTCTGAAATTTCACTGCAGAGTATTCTTTTGCCAGTTTGTTAAGCCTAGGACATACTCAGAAATACCCGACCTGGCTGAAGCCTCAAATAATTCATTGGTGTGGATTTATCCAGCTTGAATTTCTAGCCCAGGTTTTCCCCATCTCAGTACTTATAAAGAAAATGGTGTATTTACAGCCAAAGCAATAATTTATTTGTCCCTACACACACAGATATATAGGACAGGGTTAGACTGAGTTCCCCTCCCTCCACCAAACCATCTGAGCACTTCTCCGCGTTAATTAGTTTGGCAGCTGTAATGTCCTTCATGAAATTCCTGATGTCTCTGAGTCCCTTCTGTGTGATGGCTGTCCCTGCCCATGGAGGAAGGGGAACGATGGCTGGATTTGTGGATTTGTGCCTGAGCAGTCCCAGCATGCTGGGAGGGGGCAGTGCAGCCCTGCTGGCGCTCCCGATGGCGGGTGGCTGTCAGCGGGCGTGGAGGCAGCTCCAGCTTTCCCCGGGGAAAGCTCTGGATGCCCCTCTGGAGAGGCTTTCCCTCTGCCCTGCTAAAGCTCTCCCGGAATGGAAGGAGGGGCACGCCCGGCTCCTGCGGGAGGTGGGGAAGCGCCGACACCAAATGGCACTGGAGGCTTTTGTGCCCGCACCGAGGCGACTCCAGCTGCAGACTCCTCCTCGCTGTGCAGAGCCCGCGGTGATAAATTGATGCTGCGGCAGATTTTTTTTTTTTTCCTTTTTTTTTTTGCAGTCTTAGCATAAAATGGTCAAATGATGTTCCACCGCAGAATTCAATTTCACAGTTCAGTTGGGTCCTTGATTACACTGCCAAATTCAGATTAATGTGCATTTAACTAACATGGATCAGGGACTCCTGGCTGGCAGCCAGCAGTAATAGTAGCTATGTAGAGTTTGCTGCTCTGTCCATCCTTGTGCACTGCCACTGAAATTGATTGATTAAATGAACTCATTGCCATAATTATTTGTAATTGTGCTACATGATGAGCCTGTGTCAAACCGCCCCCCTGCCCTAAGATGCTCCACACATCATCAGGAGTCACATGTTGTAAATGTGAAGATGTTCTTTTCCAGAGGAAAAAAATACAATTTTGGGGTGGGTTTTTTTGTTCTACATCTTTTGGGGGGTTTTAGTTTGGATAGAAGCAAGCAAACTATTACGTTTGTAAATGTGAAGTATTCGTTAGCCTTCAACGTAAGAAGCTTAGAGAAGCTTGGAAAATACAAAAAATAGAAAGGAACCTACAAATGATCAAGGCTTCCCATTGGGATAATTTCCTTTGCGATTTTCTCCGATTTCAGATGAGAATTAGCAGTTTTGTGACACTGCAGTTAAGTAGTGTGTCGCTGTGGAAAATGATTTAAGAAATGGTGAATTGAATTAGGCTCCTCGTCAAACTCACGTAAGCAGTCACTCAAACAACAGCTGGTAGCACGGCAAGACAGGAGATGACAGTGATTTCAGGGTACCACCACCTCCACAAGAGGAGGTTGAGTTATCCCTGAATTGCTGGAGAAAAAACATAACAAAAGGCTTAGAGCTGAGAATGAAAACCAGGTACTGGTAAGACACAAATTGGAATTTGCCAGAGGGCAAATTTTGGCTGGATGTGACGGGGATGGATTCTTGGAGGAAATGGCCCAGAGAGCCTGCAGGGCACTGCAGATGCAGAGCAAATACACTTTGGTGAGCATAGGTCCCTTCCAACCCAGGCCATTCTGTGCTTCAGCAAAGGCTGTTGAACGTACAAACAGGTACAAGAATGGACCTGAGATGCACAGATGACATCCTGGACCTGCCCAGCCTCATGTGCTCAGTGGTGTGAAAGTCCCTGCCCAGCCTGGGGCAGCAATGCCATGCTGAGCAGAATGGGTACAATGTGAGAGCAACTTGTTCCAGCTCTGCTGGGACCTCCGGGGCTGCTGGAAACCAGTGGGGGGCAGGGGCAGGAGGAAGGTGCTGTCCCTCAGCCTCGCTCTGTGTTTGTGTTGCAGGTGGATTATGACCGAGCACAGCTGGTCGTCAGCCCACCCCTGTCTGGCTCCGACACCTACCCCCGGGGCCCAGCCAAGCTACCTCAGAGTCAGAGCAAAGTCAGCTACTCCAGCAGCAGCTACCAGTACCCTCTGGTGTTCCACAAAGCTCCCCACTATCACCAGCCGCCTCTCCAGCCCGGCTCTCCCTACATCTCCACCGCCTCCTACCCCAGCTCCCCCAGCATCACGTCAAGTGCTTACCCTCCCCCCAGCTGGGGCTCCTCCTCGGAGCAGCAGCCCTCCCGGGTGTCCCACGAACAGTTCCGAGCTGCCCTGCAGCTCGTGGTCAGCCCCGGGGACCCCCGCGAGTACTTGGACAACTTCATCAAGATCGGGGAGGGCTCCACGGGCATCGTGTGCATCGCCACCGAGAAGCACTCGGGCAAGCAGGTGGCTGTGAAGAAGATGGACCTCAGGAAACAGCAGAGAAGGGAGCTGCTCTTCAACGAGGTACGTGCGTTTGGGTTGGGTGGTGCCCTAGAGCAGCACGAGGCTGCTACACTGTTCATGAGTTCCAGGGAGGTTACAGTTTCCGGCAGGGGAACACATGAGATGGGTCCCCATTTGTTCAGTTCGAAAATCAATTTATTACCCCCAGGCCAGAGAGGAAGAGAGCGAGGCAAGGGCAGGGTCTTGGGGTTTTATCGGCAGCTGAAGGGGAGGAGTTTACACAAGAAGGGTAGGATCAAATTCTGGCCACTTAGGAACAGGAGCACTCACAGTGCCCCAGGTTTTTTAGGCAGCAGGTTCAACAGGAGACATGGACCAAATGCCACCATCAAGAGCCAAATCAGTATCTTTCTAAAGGAGGTGATGAGTCCCACACACATCTATGCTTGTATAAATATTGTAAAGCCATACCAGTTTCAAGTGAGATACTTCTGGCTTGAAACCTCTAATGCTGTCACAGGAAGCAGCTGAGAAATGCATCAGCTGGTCATGCAGGGTGTCAGGTGCTCAGACATAGCCCAGCTGCCTTTTGCTGTGTCTCCTGACACAGTTTATTCTTCCAAGGGGGAGGATCCAAACTAACCAGACTATTCCAGTGTGGGCTGTATTTCTGGCATACACGTGCTTTTTGTTTCCTCCCTCCTTCCTCTCCTGACCATCAACACTCTCTTTGCTTTCTTGATGGATACTGAGCTGAGAGCTGGCAGTCCCTTTTTTATGGAACTATCTGTGTTAATTCCCACATCTCCTTTCCTGAGTGCTTGCAGCCAGTTCAAAGCCCTGGTTATGGGAGACTGTTTTCCCCATGTACTTTATTTTACATTTTAGAACGCTGGTTTCCATTTGCCATTTTTTCACCCAATTTGTTTGAGGCTTGACATTACCTTCTGCAACTTGAAGAGTTTCTCCTCTTTTTAACTCTCTACTCTCTTAAAGCAGCTGGTGGAGTGTGTTCACTGCTCCCTTTAATCACTTTTAAATATCCTGATCAATACCAAAAACACTACAGGCTCCCAAGGAGAACCTCCTATGAGAATGAACCTTCTAATTCTGTCTTTTGTTTCCTATACATTATAATAAGTGTGTCTTCCCTCAGCACATGACAGATTGGTTTCTTTAAAACCTTTAAAAGCTTCACATTTTTTAATTACAGTATNTACTTTATTTTACATTTTAGAACGCTGGTTTCCATTTGCCATTTTTTCACCCAATTTGTTTGAGGCTTGACATTACCTTCTGCAACCTTTAAAAACTTCACATTTTTTAATTACAGTATTAAACAACAGACTTCACGTGGTTCTTTACACAGTGCATGACTCTCCTGGTTGTTTGGGCTTGCCTTTGCCTCTGCTGGAGGCTGTGGTGGCTCTGAGTGAGCATCTCTTGAGCAGTGACATCTTGAAGCACGTCCTACCTGCTGTGCAGGGCCAGGCTGCTTCCCTGCCACACTCCAGTCACTGGTGTCATGTGAAAATCTCCTGTCAGCAGTGAGGGAATCCCTCTGTCTGTGCTGAAGCCCTGCCTGGCTGTTCTCTCTCCTCTGCCATTCAGACTCCCCTCATTCCCCTGTGGTCATGGCCATTGTCTTGGCCTGGCTGCCCTTGCTGTGGTGCCAGTTCTGTGCAGTCCCTTTCAGGAGTGGGGTTTGATCATGCCCTGTATCACCAGCAGTGAGGGACTGGAGAGACCAAATGTCTCCAGACATTTTGGCTGCATTTGTGCCCTGTTCCACACCCCCCCAGAGCCAGTATCCCAGCCTGGCACGGCACCAGGCCCTGGCACACAGGGGATAATGCTCCACAGCTGCCCCTGGAGCCCCAATCAGGCCCAGAGTGGCCAAATGGCTGCAAGCCCCACCCCGGGGAAGGGCTCAGGAAGGCCAAGGGGTATTTAAGCCAGGCAAGCACATGTTGACCCTGCTTTTCCTTGGATTTTCTGAGCTGTGCTGGAACCCAGGGGTTGGTGGCTGTATGTGTCCCTTACTGTACATATTTTTATCTTTCCCTCTTTCTCCTTTTAATTCCTTCTTCTCTGAATTTTTGAGTGGCTTAAAATTGAACTTAAAGTTTAGAGTTTGCCAAGTTGAATGGGCCAAGTTAATGGCTTTGAGAAGTGTTTTACATGGATTCAGTGNCTAATTCCCTCTTCTCTGAATTTTTGAGTAGCTTAAAATTGAACTTAAAAGTAAACTTAAAGCTTAGAGTTTGCCAAGTTGAATGGGCCAAGTTAATGGCTTTGAGAAGTGTTTTACATGGATTCAGTGTTGCACAAAACCTTTTACCAAAGTTCTCTGATTTTTCTTAAGTTGCCAGTGAAGTTTTTTGTTGTTTGACCTCTTGAGAATTTTTGTTTTATTTCTCCCACGTGTCTAATTCAGAGTACATAAAAACCAGTAAGCCTGTTAAAAGTTTCAGTGAGTTTTCTGGGACCTTACTCCAGCATTCTGTTGCAAATCTGTGTTAAAGTACCATTTATTAAGTGATAAAAATGACTTCGATGTGTTGAACAATTGATCAGGTCAAAAAAGAAATCTGTTGTACTGAAAGCAATTGGCAATAAAAACCAATTAAATAAACAGGTCTGTTCCTGCAGGCTGAAGTAAAACAATTATCTACTGTTTATACTCTATCAACTAGAGGTTCTTTCTTCCTCCTGATGCATTTATGATGACTGATATTTTTATGTAAATACACTGATTTTGTTTATGCACTGGCATAAGGATTAGGGAGGATGTGATTCATCACAGAACCTTTCCTCCGCACCAGTGAAAAAGAAGGTCAGAACAAGAGTCAGCTGAAGCTGGTGGCATTGGCAGCTGTCCCTCTGTGTCCCTGCAGGTTGTGATCATGAGGGATTACCACCACGAGAACGTGGTGGACATGTACAACAGTTACCTGGTGGGGGACGAGCTCTGGGTGGTGATGGAGTTCCTGGAGGGCGGCGCCCTGACCGACATCGTCACTCACACCAGGTGAGCACAGCACAGGGGGACAGACACGTGCAGAGCAGGTATCCATGTGTTCTGTGTGTACACATGGTTACACCACACACTAAATGCTGCCTTTGCTGGCAGCAGGAAGCCAGAATTGCAGATGAGCTCCTCAGCATTTGCTAAAGCAAAGGAAAGAAATACCTGAGGGGGCTGCTGGTAGATGGCATTTGCTGACACTTTGGGAGGAGTTCAGCAGCAACACAACTTCCATTACTTCCTAGAATGGCAAAAAAAAACCCCAAACAAACAAAAAACCCCCCAATGCATTATTTTCCCTCTTAGGTGATGTGTATTGTTGGGTTTGCTGTCATAACCATGTCTGTTCTAAGAGTAATTTCTCCTTGCAAAGGTTATCTCCAAACGAAGCCTAAAACATAAGGGGAAGAGTATTTTAATATCAGAATATTTGTGCTTATGGTGGAGCACACTGCCATATTTCACCTTTAAAGTAGGGGATTGGCCAGCACAAGAACTACAGTATATGGAACTGCTCTGCCTCATCTGAGGGGAGACATTAGATTTTACAGCCCTCTTTACATCTGCTCTTTGCTCATCTGCTTCTGATAGCTGGATAAAATGAGATAGGGAAGAGGGATTCTTTATTTAATTTCTACCTCTTGAACAAAAGAAAATTAAAATTTCCACACCAAACTACTGGGAGAGTATTTAGTAGAGCAAGAACAAAAGCAAGGAATTATAAATGGAAAATTTGTGTTCTCTCCTAGTTTAATGATGCTCTTAAATCCTACCTAGAGTTATAACATAGGTGTTTTATTTTTTAGTGTTACCTTATGTGCTGAAATAAATCACAATATTGCAAGTATTTGCCAAACCATTAAAAGCTTTATCTTAGATGTTTCTGACAGAAGTTTAACAGCAAACAGATGTTCCCAGGACACCACTTCTTAAGAGCTGTCATCTATTTTTTAACTCAAAGTAATCTTTTCTTAATCTTCTAGTTGTTGTTTTTTTTTTTTTTACATTTCATGACCTTCCCTCAAAGATTTTGCTAAAATACTGCAACTGGCACACAAAGTTAAAGCAGAAATCTCCATGGGTGTTCTGCTCATGCAGAAGAGGTGCTGGGGACAACAGCAGTGGGACAGTGGCACCAGAGTGCACAGCCCATCCCAGGCATTGCACTGGAGCTGAGAGAATGACCCCAGAAAGGGGTTTTTCAGCCGTGCACAGAAATGAGGACTCTTGTTTATTTTTCTGCTGAAACACCCAGAATATTTTTATAGAAGGCACAAAAGTGCTCTACAAAGAGCTGCAACTCAGGGCCTGATGTTTTGCCTACACAATTAAGGGTGTTTTTCCATCCCAGTAGTGATGCCTGCTTGGCAGGCAGCGAGCTTCCTGTAAATAAGGCATTTCTGTGATTTCCCAGAGGGAAACAGGCACATGGCACACTCAGCTTTTGTGGAGCTGCAGGGACACTAATCCACACCTCGCTGCAGGGCAGATCCCCACACCTCATCTCCCCTTTTGTGCCAGAAATAGCACCAGAGATAGGCCCCCTGGAGCCACTGCCTGACAGATCTCCCGTGCAGTGCTGAAGTGGTGCCTGTCCCCATCCCGTGTCGCTGTTGTTCCCCTGCAGGATGAACGAGGAGCAGATCGCCACGGTGTGTGTGTCCGTGCTGAGGGCCCTGTCCTACCTGCACAACCAGGGCGTCATCCACCGCGACATCAAGAGCGACTCCATCCTGCTCACCAGCGACGGCAGGGTGAGCCCCGGGGCAGGGCAGTGTCTGTGCACACAGTGCCTGCAAAAACAACCATCCGGGCATGGGCAGCAATGGGCTGTGACCCACAAGTAACTTGTGAGAGGGTGGGAGTAATTTGTGAGAGAGCTGAAGCCAAGAAACACGGGCCTGGCCTCATTGGTGATTGGCATCTGTGCTGCAGGCAGAGTCCTTGGGGAGGGATTGGAGCCTCAGAGGCAGTGCCATAGGAATTTGGGCAGTGAGGGTGGTGACCAGGTGATGGGAGACCTTCTTTTGGGCTGCACCACTCCTACCTTGATGCCTTTCAAAAAACCCTTTGTTTTTACCACACTTAGTTATCCTTTACTTAGCAGTTTCTGTACATGTGCTCTGCTTCCCCAAGCTCGTTGGGAGGCCCAACATCAATCTATGCAAATAGGAGATAATTTGCATTACTGCTGAAACCCTCCCCAGATGGTAAGAGTAGCTTTTACACTTCCAAGATGCTTGATAAAACCTGTCCCACACTTCCATTTCCTTCAGTTTTCTGTCTTTGTGTTGTTAATGAGCAGGGGGAGAAGGGGACAGAATGCTGCACATGACTTGCTCAGTAAACAAAACTAGTTTGCACACAAAAAATTAAGGGTTGCTCCACTTACACACCTGTCTAAGGCAAGACCTGGAGGGCTGGACTGAGCCCAAGGGCTTTGGTTTGTGACCAGATCCTTGCCCTTCCAAAGGTAAAGCTCTCAGCTTCCCAGGCCTGGTCTGACTCTGTAGCCAAAGGCTCACCTGTCTAATCTGGTGCCCACTTCCCCAAGGGAGAGGGATTTGCTTCCTGCAGCTGTCACAGGCTGCTCCTGTAAATCCTGTCAAGGAAAGAAAATCCCACGTGTGTAGGAGTTTTTCAGTTGTGATTTCAGTTCAGGCTGCTGAAGTAACATCTGATCTGTGCTCAGGATCTGCATACAGTGCCTCATTATACTCATTACTCCAGTCCTTATTATCTGCATTGCAGATTTCTTCATGGCTGTGTTGTGCAATTATCTTTTTTTAGAAAATCGTTGTCTTTTATGTACTCGAATGAGCAATAGATATGCAAAACCTCTTGTGCTCCTACAAAGAAGATTGGGCTCTGCTTCCAAAATATGCATTATTTCTTCCATTCTTCATCCTGTAAACTGAAAAATACATTTAGCGTGGAGAACTTGGCTATTATTGGCTTTGTTTTAGAAATACCAACAATCATTTCATAATTCTGTTAAAAATAATAACCCTAACTTTAAGAAAAAGGGAATGTCTGTGCTGAATCCAAAAGAAAACAAGTGAGTGCTGACAGTAAATGTACACAATGCAGGGATTTATGCACCTTCCCACTCCAGTTGTCCTGAGGCTGTTTGGGCTCACTTTGGATCCCCAGACACGGAGCACTGGATGGGATACACAGCCTGTGCACCTTGGGCTTGGGTCACCATTGAACTCCAGTGATGGAGGTTAGCAAAGTGTCCAGGAAAATCCCTTTGAGAGCTTCCAGGCCTCCAGATAATTACTTGGAGGGTTAAAAAAAAAAGATTTTAGCCTTAAGGAGCAAGCTGTTTCTGGAAGGGGGTGATGCCACCAACCCTCAGACCAGCTTGTTGTGGTTGGAGGTTGGAGGAGTTTTCACCTTGGCATTGTAGTACAGCAACAGGGAGGGGGAGGTGATAATTTTCCATAATTTTTGTTGTTAAAAAAAAACTGTCATAAAAGTGTGAGGCAGGCACATGATGCAGCAAGAGCTGCTCTCCGGAGTGCTTGTGTATGCCATTATTTCTATTTCAGGTCACTGCCACAGCTACTCAAGGACAGCACTAATTCCTGAGTTCCCAAGCAAAGGGAACAGGTTAAAACTCTTTGGCAAGGAGTCTTGGACCCCTCCCTGCCTTCTCCAGCTTAGCTCTCCTGCTGCATAAAGATGGCAGCTTCTTCAGTGATAGTCCACAGTGAGCTTGACAAACCATTGGAAGGGTTCTATTTTCTGGGGTGATAAAAAGGAGTGGGGTGAATATCAGTTACTTCCCACATTTTCTGGCGAACTCAGAGATTGTACAAACTGGTATGAACCACAGGAGGGATGTGTGTCACTTGGAATATGTGTATTACTGGATGTCACATGCATAACTACAAACATGGGGGTTCTGTTTGGAATAATTTGTTTTCCTTCTATTTTTAAGTGTTATAAGCCATTTATCACCTCCACATCCTTTGCTGGTGGACAGGCAATGGGCTGTGACAGATGATTTCAGGAATGAGCACCTCTGCCACTCTCCTACATCTCCCCTTCATTTTCATGAGCTGTGTGTTCCCAGGCTGTGCTCCCATCTCCAGCCACTCCTCCAGAGCTGGGTTGCTTTCCTGTCCCAGGAAAATGCTGCAGCTCCATCCCTGTCCCTGCAGCTGGAGGTGTGTCTTGGAGGAGTTTGTCCCATTACTCAAGAGGGGCTTTCACTTCTTCTTTTCACAGATAAAATTGTCTGATTTTGGGTTCTGTGCCCAAGTGTCAAAGGAGGTCCCCAGGAGGAAGTCCCTGGTTGGGACACCCTATTGGATGGCACCGGAGGTGATATCCCGCCTGCCCTACGGCACTGAGGTGAGCACAGGGGACACTGCCAGCTCCATGTGGCACTGAGGTGAGCACAGGGGACACTGCCAGCTCCATGTGGCACTGAAGTGAGCACAGGGGGCACTGCCAGCTCCCTGTGGCACTGAGGTGAGCACAGGGGGCACTGCCAGTTCCGTGTGGCACTGAGGTGAGCATGGGGCACTCCAGAGGGAATATCCCAACTCCCTGTGGCACTGAGGTGAGCACAGGGGACATCCCAACTCCCTGTGGCACTGAGGTGAGCACAGGGACACTGCCAGAGGGGATATCCCAGCTCCCTGTGGCACTGAGGTGAGAGCACAGGGGACACTGCCAGAGGGGACATCCCAACCCCGTGGAGCTGTGTCAGGGCTGTGCAGTTCAGAAGCATTTGCACAGCTATGCTAAATAGCAGCAATTATGTTTGCCCCAGAGTGCTGCATCGTGCCTGGTTTGAAAGTATTTCCCCAAGATGAAGTTATTAAATAACAACTCCATTTAGCACTCTTAGCAGTGGAATGCTTTTCCATTTTTCAGCTTGGGGTGCTGTAGGAAATGGAACTGGCCTCATTTGCACATTGTGAGAGGCCCTTTGCTGCTCGTTAATACCAAGCCTGTGGGCTGGAGCTGCAGTCACAGGTGTGCACAATGTGCCAAAGCAGCAGCCACCTCACACACCCCTCCTGCACAGCCTGCTCCCATCAGTATTTGCACAGGGCCACTGCTTTCATCCAGCTAAATCCTGCCTTTCCTTTCCTCTGGAGCAGTGCCAGCAGAAGCACAGCTGCTGTAGGGTCCCAAAGCCAGGCCTGGCTGGGTGGGTTGCATTGGCACCCTCTGTGGTAGGATTGGCCTCCACACGGGCTCATTCCTTGCAGTCATTGCTGTCATCAGTTGAGAGACAGGGGTAGGAAAGGCACCTCTGGGGGAGCTGTTTCAAGCACTGCCAGATGTTCTGAGAAAGGCTATGCACAAGTTTTTACTGGAACCCTTCAGAAGAGCCCAGCAAGGTGGGGGAGCTGGCAGCTCTGCAGTGCCATGCCCCATCACCAGGCAGCTGTGAGTCACAGCACTGCTGCCCTGGCAGCCTGGGAAGAGCAGTCCCTGTGCCGTGCTCAGCCGTGACAGTGACTCACACCTCCCCAGGGGACACTCTGCCTTCTGCTCCTCCTCGTGGGGACAGAGCTGCTGCCTGAGTGCTGAGAGGAGCAGCTGCAGAGCTCAGCCCTGCCAGCAGACAGCCAGGGACACGGGTATGGTCACACACAGGTGCATATACACACAGACATACCTGTATAGAATATAGATATCTAGAAATACAGATATATGCAGGGAAGGGGAGATGAGCTGAGCAGGAGCTGCTCCATCCTCACACTGCTCTGGCTCACACAGAAAGGGCACCCTGCAGGCACTGCTCTCTGCCCAGGATCTGTGCTGTTGTAGAAGACATTCCAGAAATAATAGCATCAACTATTATTAGCCCATTAATAGCTTAAGGGGATTATAAAATGGCTGAACTTAAGGCTACATTAAGTTTCCCCACCAGAAGGGAAAGGGAAAGAAAAAGGATTTAAGCTAAAGGATAGTGTTGGCAAAAGACCAAAAGCAGAATGAACTGGTCCTGGCTGTATTTGGGCTGGCAAATGACAGGAATTACAGCCATCAGAGGATTGGGATTCTGGAGGACCTCTGCAGCAGTCCAGGACTAAGAAAAAGAAATTTTTTTTTGAGCTGGAGCTGAATCACTTTTCAAAGATCTTACATAATGTGCTACCTGTGCTGGCTGTGTAAACAAGCCTGGGTGTAGTGAGTGCTTGCATTTGCCTTGGGTTCTTGCATGGAATTCCCATAGTCTTTAAGCTTCAGGGGAATGGAGTAGGTGATTCCACAGCAGCTGAGGTGTACCCTGCTCTCCAGCAGCTGCAGAGCCTGGGGTTGGCGTTCAGTGGGTGCAAATCAGTGCAGCTGGAATGCAGGACAGCAGGACACAGCCTCTCTGTGGCATGGAGCTTCCAGTGGGCAGCACCTAAACCTGCTACAGACCCAGGTTTGTAAGCCCCTGCTAATCTGTTTTGTCAAGGCACTCAGTGCTCAGAAGAAAAGCCATGGTTGGCTGGTTAAAAAAGCAAGATGGATGGTGCTGGCTCTGCAGACTGCTGGCTTAGGCTGGCGGCAGGCAGCAGCATGAGCCAGCTCTGGGGTTTGCAGCCCGTTGGCCCCCTGCCCTGCCAGCAGTGCTCCTGAGCCCTGTGTGTGTTGCAGGTGGACATCTGGTCCCTGGGCATCATGGTGATCGAGATGATCGATGGGGAGCCCCCGTACTTCAACGAGCCGCCGCTGCAGGCCATGCGCCGCATCCGCGACAACCTGCCGCCCCGCGTGAAGGACATGCACAAGGTCAGCCTTCCCCGGGGCCAGGGCTGTGCTCAGGGCAGCCTCAGTGACACTGTGGGCACACAGCTGCACCCCAAACCATAACTCACATCTCTAAGGGGCCACCCTGAGCAGTGGGTCCTACACAGGACTCCTGTGGGGTGGAAGTGAGGCCAAAGCCATCAGTCATGGCCTTGTTCATGCCTAACCCTGGCACTGCTTTTGCAGCCAGTGATGGCAAAGGGAGCTGGGCACAGTCTCAGGCTCCCTGTGCTTCCCACTCTGCCCAAGGACCAGAGCAGCTCAGCTCATTGGCCCTGCTGCAGGTGGGTTGGTACATCCAGGTGAGGTGCCAAAGCCTTTGGGCACCTCCCAGTTTTGGGTGTGTTTCCATCAGACCTGAGCTCTCAGCCTCCTTTAATGCTGTTCTACACCTCAGTGATACCCAAATAATTGAAACAGCAGCACAGCAAAGACTCACAGCCCTTCAGCTCAGCATGGGAGTTGCAGTAGGGAAATCAGAGTGTCCCTTGTCCTCCCAAGAAAACAGCATGCACAGAGCCAGCCCAGCTGGAAGTGTCTTTGCCCACCCCTAATGGCAGTGTGGTGTTTCAGGTCTCCTCGGTGCTCCGGGGCTTCCTGGACTCGATGCTGGTGCGGGAGCCCTCGCAGAGAGCCACGGCCCAGGAACTGCTGAGACACCCCTTCCTCAAACTGGCTGGGCCCCCCTCGTGCATCGTGCCCCTCATGAGGCAGCACAGGCACCGCTGAGGCTCTCTGGGAAGAGGCCAGTGCAGACACGGCCTGGGGAATGCCAGCAGCTGTGTGGGATCCACAGGCAGGCAGGAGGAAAAGCTTGTGAAGGAGAGCAGCCCTGTGGAAGTGCCCGGTGTACAGAGAACCTCAAAGGCCAGGCAGTGCTCTCTGTGCTCCTGCAGTGCCAGGGACAGGGAGCCAGCCCAGCCACTCCCAGCACTGCTGTCTGCTGGGCCATCCGGGCAGGAGGCACCACATGCCAACGTTGGAAAGGTAATTCAGCAGAGGAGAGCACAGCCAGAGCAAAACACCTGAACTTTACTGCAGGCTACAGCACTTCTGTTTCACAAGAACACTTTTCTGACAAAACAAAGCACTTTTTATCTCGGTCAGAGCAGCGCAATGTATTTTGCAACAGGTTTGTAATTTTCTGTACAGTACGTTTTGATAACTTGCAGTACTTTGTCATGTAACTGTTGTGTTAGTTGAAGTAATAAGTGTAACTTAGCGAGAATTTGAGAACATGAAGTTTCCTACTTTTTCTAACCCTTTTGAAAACAGGAGAAAAAAAAAAAGAAACCACAACCACCTTTAGGAAGTTGTAAGGTTTTGCAGCTGTCCCATGGGGTGAGGAGGGGCTGATGCCACCCTCATGGCAGCTGGGAGAGCCAAGGATAGCTGATGCTGGCAGGAGCACCTGCCTTCGGGCAGTGGCAGCTCTGCTGAGGGCCAGCCACGCTCGGGGTCTCCCTTTCCCCCCTCCCAGCCTTGGCCCAAGGGCTCTCCCAGGCTCGGGCCATCCCTCTCTTTTTATGCCACCACAAGGCGGGTTCTGCCACCAGAGAAGCCTCCGCTATTTCTGTCACACTCTGGCAGTGGAGAGGGAGGGCAGGAGCTCCTCCTGCCAGCCCGGAGGGATCCCCGGAGCTCCGGCAGAGCCCTGGGCTGGGAGGGGGTGGGATGTGCTGCCAGGCGTTTGCCATAGAGAAGTCGTGCTGCTGTCTAGACCTTTCTGAATGTTGATGCAACAGTTGACTACTGCGGTACAATTTTGTGTTATTTGTTGGATGACTTTGCATGTTAACTGTAGGCCTAAATAGATTTGCCTTTAAAATTTTTAGAAGTGCTTCATAATTATTTCAATGAGAAACTAATTTTATTTATTAATGATTAGTTGTTTTTAATTCTGTATAATACAAAAGCCATGTTTTTCGAGTTTGGTTTTTTTCTTACTGACCTCATTTTATGGTATCTTTAAGAACCACAAAGCCAACTTTGTGAAAACACAGTTTCTTTCTTATTATGGAATTTCATAGTTAATAAATTAATTGTTATTTATTGTAGTAAATTATAACCAAACATCTAAACCTGGCAGGAGCTGTTGCTTAAAGATCTTCCTCTGGGAGAAAAGAGTTGCCAAGAGTAAAGAAGCTCCTTTAGTTCTGCCCTTAAAGAATATTTGAAGGGAGAGAAGCAATTAAAAAAATAAAAAAGGAGATAAGGATGATGTGGAACATGGAAAGCTGTTGTTACACCAGTGTCTTACCCCCTGCTCTCTCTCCCTGCCCCTGTTTGCACATTTGAAGAAGACACTGAAGAAAATGTGTTTGGCTCCCACCCCCAGCTCCAGAGCCCACCCAGCCAGGAGCACCCCCAGCCTCCAGGGCTCTCTTTTGTAGTCTTGACAACTCAGGAAACCAGGCTGCACAGTCCAACGGCACAACTTAATACTAGCCACTAAATTACCTTTTTTAACCATCTTTGCATTTAAAAACGGGGCTTGGTGGGAGTTTTTTCTTCAATATTCAGCACATTTTAGGCTGTACAAGTGAAGAATTTTCTGCAACTTTCTTACCATTAGATACTTTAAACAGTGTTCATCAAGTTTACTGAGAGTTTTGTCGATTCAAAGGGGTTTTTTTGTGAACACCAGCTACTGGTGAGACAAATGCACATGCAAGTTCAATAAATTCATTAAGAAATACTTCAAGTTTCAGTGTGGTGGTTTTTTTTCCCCTCATGCCTTTTTTCTACTTTACAGATTTGACTCAGTCCCACAGTACTGGACCAAGCAGATAACAAAGAAAATAAAGTGCTCATATATATATATATATATATATGATACACATGTACAATACACATACATATATATAAATATAATTAGTAATTTATAGAGCTGTCCCAAGTGATTTCTAAGTGTCACTGCATTTCCATCTTCCTTTCTCTGCTCCCTAAATAATCCCTTTCTTCTGTTGCCTTACACATCCGTGTTTTCAGCTCACAGCTGTTGATCTCTCCCACCTACTGACAGCAGTTCCAGTTTCCCCAGCAGCACCAGTCAGCTGATAAATCTACAATTGTATTTGCTATTTTCAAGCCCTACAAATGAGGATTTCTATTACTTTTGGTTTCTGATTGTCAGTAAATGCTTGAAACTACACAGAAAAAATGTAATGCCATCACCTAAAAAACAAACAAGGCATGTGAAGAGCATCCAAGCACTCAGAAGCTGAGGCCGTGCTCCAGGTGTGGTGAGATATTCCAGTGAAATGATTCCCCCCTGTCCCTAAGGAATGATGGCTTTTTCTGAGCTCACAGTTCTAAAAGTGCTCCCAAATACTCCTAAATCAGAGTAGCAGAGGCCAGGACATTTCCTGGCTATGTCAGCCCCCTCCTCAGCAATACATCAGTAATTTATAATTAAAGTTCTAATCACAAGTACACTGTAAGTCATTAGCAGCTGCTTTAGTAAGTGCTTAATTATTACAGGTCCTCACAGAGCTCAGTAGGGTGATAAGGTGTATTTATCCACCTTCTACTGCTGTGTTCATAAACATCTATAAAGCAAAGCTTTCAATTTGCAGCTCACCCATAAAAAGCCATCAGTAAATGAAAGCTAAATACGAAATTAAATCACAACAAAGTGCTGCCATCCTCAAGATGCTGCTGCAGTTTGACAGGCAGCAGGAAAGCTGGACATAATCTCTTGCATAAATAATTTTTCATATATAGGCTTGAAAAGCTTAAAGCAATGGAAAATTCAGATCAATTTTAGTAAATGTGGGCAAAAGGATGGAGAGAATGAAAAGATTTTAAAGGTTTTCACCCAAAACCTTAAATAACTTTCAACCAAGACACATCAGTCTGGGACACAAACTGTCACTGAAGTTACTGTTTCTTTTTCCTTTTTTCCCCCCAAAAAGCAAAAACATTTTAGTCCAACAAAAAATTTTTTTATCAGTTCAGGAAATTAAGAAATTAATTACTGCATTCCTGGAACTCTGTTCCTATTAGCTTATAGATACTCACCCCCTGAAGGTGATGCCAAGTGCTTCCTAAGGGAAACTTCCATCTTACATGAAAAGCAGCAGAGGTCCTTCAAGCAGGCACAGGAGCTGCAGCAGCTTTTGGGGGGGTTTGTCCCCATCCAGGGGCCATTGCCACCACCTCAGTGCCCTAAGGTCAGGCAGGGACAGTCCCTGTGAGTGCCCTGACAGGGTCAGTGCAGGATGAATTGAAGAGCCCACCATAAATCAGTGGATTCCATCTTCAATCCACACAGATGTCTGGGAGCACCTCCCTGTTCAGGAGGCAGGTCCTGCTCACGTGGTTCAACAGGAGAAGCCACAGCAAGGGCCTGAACCCACCTGCAGCTTTACCTGGACACGGCACAGCCACCTCCCAGAGCAGCCTGGGGATGGTGTCCCCAGCCACTGCCTGTCCTGCACTGACTCTCAGCAGCTCAGCCAAGCCCCAGCAGTTCCATGGGAACCCCCTGAACTTCCCCCTGTTCCAAGGGAGGAAGGCAGCCAGGTGGGAATGTTCTCTGAGGCCTGGGATGGCTCCAGTGGGGTGCAATTGCTCCCATCTCTCCCACAGCCCCCGTGCCAGGACAGCCTATCCAGGAGACAAAGGGCAGTGGAGGGGCTCCTCTGGCATCTGCAGCTCAGCTGTTGGCTTCCTGTCTGGATTTTGTTATTCTTTGGGATGTCACAGTGGCAGATGTGCCAGGCTGATGGGAGCTGGCTGGGACAGCCTTCCTGGCCCCAGGGCAGACAAGGGTGAGGCAGGACAAAGCTCCTCTCTATTAAAGATGAGCCTTTAATCCTTTTATTCACCCTCCTGCTACCTCTGGTTTTTTCTAACTGCCTCTAAAAGAACCTTTTGTTTTCTATTTTAATTATCAGCTTATTGTGGGCAGTGGCACTTGGTCAGTTTAAAGCTCACCCAGGACCCTTTCACTGGAGTTCTAAAGGAAAAGGGCAAAGCCACAATCATCGTTAGTGCCACAACTTTGCTTTTTGCATCCAAATGAGAAAACAGAAAGCTGAGCATAGCAGAGAAATGGAATAAGGCAGGACTAAAGGAAGGCTTAGGCTGCATCCACCTTCATCAAAAACCCCATAAATTTCAGAGGAGACTACAGCATGAAAGAACAGTCAAGTTTCTTCTGCTTTTTTCTAACATTGAAATTACTGTTTTTCTTTGGTTGAGTTTTAAGCTGAAAGAAAACAATCAAGCCTCTGAATTAAATCAGTTTAAGAAGAAGGAAGTGTTTTCCATACCCTAAATTGACACAAGGCCTGGGCTAAATCCTGCTGAGGGGAGTCAAAGTGGGAACTGGACAGTGCTGGAATAAAACTCATCACTGCTCACACAGGAAAAACAGCCAAGGGATAGAAGAGTATTAACCAACAAATCACACAATACTGAACCACCATCATGTCCTCACCAAGCCATTTGCAGCAAAACCACTGCTGGAATAAATCCTACATGTGACATCCACTCAGATAATGTATTTGTGCTCTGATTCCACTGGTATCATGGAGTGAGTACAAAGCATTACACCATTTCAAATTAAGAAGGCAAATCAAGCATTATATATGCACATGTTTTAATTAATTTTAAAAATTGTCTACATTTAAGGATCTATTTCAAGGGTTCCTTTATATTTTTTTTCTGTTACATTAGATTATACCTGAATAATCTGCATAGTAACTTTAACATTACTGTTTTGTTTTTCTTTTGTTTTGTTATGAAAATTATCAGTTGCAGGTAGCAATGTAACACCTCAACCACAATCACAAAACGTGCAGGATGCCCAGCCAGAAGCATTTCTCAGTTGACTTGCAGTAGCACGGCACTTTATAATTTGTGTATCGATACTTTTTTTTTTTTTTACTTTTTTCTCTAAGTTTAGTTCAGATGTGGCTCAAGAAGCAAAAACAAACTTTCTTCACTCAGTCTCAAGTGTGGGGTCAGCTCTACAGCTGTGATCTGCTCCAATGGAGTTACTGAGCTTGATTTTTTCTAATATTCTTTCCCCAAAGCACACCTGCATTTGCTGCCATGCTTTTCTTAACATGAGTGCAAACTTAGGGATGTGGTTTGAGTCCCTTCATTAGAGGGACTGAATGAACCCTGTGCAATGAGTCCTTCTCCCTACTTCCAGCATGGACAGGAATGTGGAGAGCTGAAAGCTCCAAAGGTGATGCAGGGGGAGGTAAGAATCTCTTGAGATGGGAAAAAGGAGAAAAATAAATAAAAGAAGGAAGTTAATTGTGCTCCCAGTGTGAAACTCTGACATGTGAAGCATTTCTGTTTCCAGATGATCAGCCCAGCTGCTTAAAGAAGGTATTCAAACCACCTACAGACACTGAATCTCCTTACAGAGGGTGTTAGAGCCAAGCCTGAGCCTGAGTGTCTCCATGAAATTCTCAGGATGAGGTGCTGTGAATACCATCCCTTGCCCCCCCAGAACCTTTCCTCACCCACAGAAAAAAGTGCTTTTGCTTTTTCTACCTGATAAATGCTGGGGTAGCTCGGTCCTGCTCCCTATCCCATGTGTTTGTACTGAGATCTGTCCCGAGGGATCTGCACCTGGCTGGCTGTCAGCTTGTGGTGGATGTGGTAAATGCCGAGGGTGATGACGATAACCAGCCCTAGGATCAGCCCCAGGATCAGGGGCAGGGTTTCTTCCAGCTGCTCCCTCTGGTCCACGGGGCACTTGTGTTCTGCAGGGGAAGAGAAAGGGGAAAGAGGGGCGTGATGAGAGCTGAGCTGCTGCCGCGGCGGCTCCCGGTCACGGCTCCTCGCAGGATGGAGCAGCCACAGCTGCCTGCAGAGCCCTGGGGAGAAAATCAATTGCTGTGGAGCAAAGTGGAATCAGTCACAACGCAGGGATGCAGGGAGAGGCTACATCTATCAAACCAGCCACGCACTGGAAAAACACTTTCATGCCCATAAACTCAGCCCTCTCTGCCACACATCGATGGCCTTGTTGGGGACGGGGCAGCCAAAGCCAGAGTGACTGAAGAGCTGCTTTGTTTAATCAGTTAGAGAGTCTGGAGAGGCCTCAGCACCAGTAAGTCTTCAATTCTGCACCAGACTCACCCTGCACATCACCCAGAGATTCCACCTCTATCTGCAAGAAGCAAAAGTGCCAACAGCATCACTGTCCCCTCTCCATGGGCTCCCCATGGCCATGGCACCAGCCCTGGCAGAGCACACACGTGTGTGTCTGTGTCAGAGCACCCCAGCACCCCACACTGTCCATCAAATATGGCAAAGGAGGGCAGAAGCCACATGAGCCCTGCCAGTGTTTTTGTCTCTGGCTGATGAGTCTCTGCCATAGCCTAATAAACCACTAGAAAGTAGTGATACAATGGGAAAATACTTTTCTATTGAGCTTGGAAAGGCCACTAAGGTCAAGAAACATGATACACTGGTAATCCCAGCTCAGCTGCCTTACACTTCCAGGGTCTACTGCTGCCTGAGTGACAGGATCATGATGCACTTTTTTCCCCACAGGGTGGTTGCATCCCTGTGCTGATGGACAGGCAGAGCCCATGCTGCTGAGATGGGGCTGCCAGGCTAAGAGGAGGAAAAAGGCCAATTCTGGGGGGGGGAAAAAGGGTACATGATACAGGAAGGGCAATTCTCTGACTTATTGTATTAGAAATGTGCTGAAAACAATGACAACTTTAAAGAAAACAGAAGGGAAAATAGAAAGGCTGTGTGTTAGATGAGCTAATACAAAGGGCACCATGAATTCCCCCCCTTGCTAAAGACTGTCCAGATGGGTTCCCCAGGCAGCTGATGGCAGAGATCTGCAATAACCACGAAGAGCAAATGCTCCACAAATCTAACAGCATGTGGCAAAGAGCAGGAAAAACCCAGAGACCCCCAGGCCCAGGCAGGAGGTGACAGCAGAGCCCCATCTCCAGTGGTGCCAGCACCACCAGGAGCTTCACCACGTCCTGGAGTGCAGCCTCCTCCCAGCGATGCCATCAGGAAACATCTCAAGCTGTAAATGAGGTGAAACCAAAAAAAAAAAAGCAAAAGTGAAATGTAGTCTAACACAAAAGAATGTCCTTTTCAGTTCCAGTTGCTCACTGTTTCACCAGAGGAGTGATTAATCACCAGGACTGTGGCACAGGCAATTCAGCAATTGCTGCAATGCAGGGGTTTTGTTTGTTTGTAGTAAGGAGAATGGGGGAAAAAATCCTGATTATTACTTAGCTCAACACTGAGTTTCTAGTGCTCTGTGGAACTGTTCCCAGTTTAGGATGCTAAGGCCTGAGCAGCTCACAGGGACACAAGCCCAGGCTGAGCTGACTGCAGGAAAAGCCAGGCATGGGGCAGTGCTGTGGGGCCAGGGCTGCTCTGACCCCTCTCCCCACAGGTCCAAAGCAGCACCATTCCCATGGGAAGGATCCAAGCTCCAGGAGTTCCTTTGCAGCCCCTCCATGGCTGCAGACAGGGTGTGCTGAGGTCCAGTGAGCAGGAGATCCCTGTGTCTGGACACTGATTTTTGCTTTGAAAGTGGCTTAGCTTAAACCCTACAGAAGATGGAAAGAAAGCTGCTGAAAACTCAGCTGAGAGGATTCCCCTGTGCTCAAACACACTGGGTTTTCCATACACCTTTCCCCAGTCAGGAACACTCCAGCATCTGCAGGAGAATGGGCTGGATGTGGGGGGCCTGCAGCCAGTGGAGAAGGCACACCTAAAAGCACCAGTGCAGAAAACAGACCCAGCTCTAAAGCATCCACTTGCTACATCTGAATCCCACCAAGTTTTGCCAAAGCCAACAGGCTGCAGGGCACAAAACATACAGAGGACATGGCCAGAGAGCCATGGCTGTGTTTAAGTGTCTGTGTCACAACTCAAAAAGGTGTCAACTCCTGCAAGCAGCCAAGGAAGAGAGTTCTTTACCCTGACACTATTTTTAAGAGGATTAAAATAAAATAGAAAAATAAATAAAGCAAACAAGAAGGGAAATAAAAAAAAAAAAAAAAAAGCCAAGCAAAGCTGTCAGTCTCCAGCAGCACATCCCCAAACCCAGCTGGACCTGCTGCATGTCCCCAGGCAGAGCAGCTGCCTCTGCCCTACCCACACCTTCTCCTCACCAGAAACATCCAGTTTCTCCTTTAGGAGCAGACCACCAAAGCCTGGGCTCTTTGGAGACTGCAGGGGGAAGAGGGGGACCCAGCATGGAGGCACTGGGAAGTGCTAAGCACAAACACATCTGCAGCAGAAGTGAGGCTCCCTGGGTGCTGACTGCTAGGAGGATGAATTCTCTATTTTACCATTAATATAATATTAAAGCACATCATTTTATGACAAATAAAAAATATTTTCCCATTTATAACAATGTATTTTAACAGTTACACAGCAAGAATTCAAGTGAAGCATTTTTCACCCCAAGAATTCAATGCACAGGCACTGAGGTCCACGGCACAGCAAGGGAGGGGAGGCAGGCAGGCAGCAGGTATCACTGTTGCTCCATTAGCACAGGAAAAGACAGGGGGAACAGGAGGGGAGAAGCATTTACAATAAAGCCCATGGCAGACAAATTTGGACATTCAACCCCCTCAAGTATGGGTAGGCTGATACTTGAAGAACCACAGCACTGGCAACAGCCACGATTTCAGAGTTAATGACCCTTCAGGAGAACAGCCCTTTCTGTCAAATTTTCCCCAGTATTTTGGGAAATGCTGGGTCGCAGGGATCTCAAGCATTTCCCAAATTACTGGGGTTTACCCTCAGTCCCCCTCTTGCAAAAGGTCCCTGGCAAAAAGAGGAAGTTCAGGCAATGCTGGGAGTTTTACTGCATCTGTCACCCCTTTGCCAGAGCAGTGTCACCCCCAGTCCCTGCCCCGTGGAACACCCACTGCAGACGGGTTCAAAGGAGGTGTTCAGGTACATTCCTCACTGTTCCTTTGTGCTGTGCCTCCTCCCAGGCTCACGTACTGCCACGGTTTCTATGGTGAGTGCTCGTCCAATTCCAGTAGCAGGCTGTGAAACCACCTCAGAGCCCGTTTCCCTCTTGCAGGATCGTTCTGCAGAATTAACACGGCAAGAACCCGGCAAGAGGCACAGCGCCCTCCCGCAGGCACGAGCCTGAGCATCAGCACAGGGATTATGCAAAGGGGTGGAAAAACAGCCCAGCTCTATCTGGCATGGCAACATTTTTGAGATTTTGAGATGGGTGTTTATAAGTAAATAGCTTAAAAAATTAAAAAAAGAAAGACCAGGTGCTTTTTAAAAAGTGGCTGCATACCTTGGTGCAAAGGGCCCTTGAGAAAATGTGGCCCTCAAGTGGAAGATCTCAGCTCCCTCTGAGCCACCCCAGGATCCCAGTCCCTGACTCTCAGCCATTGAATCCCTTTGTATTAGTATTTTTCATCACATTGCTGTATATTTGAATTTTTAGATATAAAATCAAAAGAGCTGACAGTTTCTCTGGGGTCCTTTCATCAGTTTAAATCTTCTCACACCCTCTTGATCCAGCTCCCATTTCACTCATCTTCTAAGCTGAAAAATGTACACGCACTTTCCCTATTAAAAAAATAAATTAGCAAACTCTGAATGAAAAAAAAATCTGCTGTTTCTGTATTGAAAAATAAAAATGTAAATAAATATATGTGGATTTGGGAAGGGTGGAAGCAGTGTCTCAAAAAAAAAATAATTCTAGCATAGGAATTTAAGCATTCACAAAACCCAAAACCAATCCAATCATTCCCTACAAGCTTTTTAACTTATCCCTGCCAGGACAGTGCCAGGAATAATGAAGAAACCTTTCCTCCATTTCTTTGTGGAAAAAAGGGCCCCAGCCCTCCCACATCTCAGTGATGCTTCTGCTCTAGCAGGTCTCTTTCGCTACTCGAAAATATTTTAAAATGTTCTGTAGCTTGTTCATAATTAATAGGAATTTTACCTAATGGGAAATTAATGAAGCAAAAAGGAGAAGGCTAATTACTGTAACTTGAGATTGGCAGTGATTCTCAGACCCCACAAAAGACCCTGTTCTGCCATGTGTGGCTGGTGGGAGTGTGTGCTGGGAGAACAGCAGAGCCCTGGATGGAGCCCCATTGATAAATCACCTCCCAGGATCTCTGACCACCCTTCTCCAGGTGCTCTCTGCTGGTTAACTTCCAGTGGGATTCAACAAAAAGGAGTGTAATTGAATAATGAGAGCAACAACAACAGAAAACCCCACTGAGCTTGACAAAGACAGAAGCCATGCTGTCGTCTGGAGAAGGAATTCCCTCCATGTGTTTAAAGACTGCTAAACCAACATCATCTCTTCGTGTGCTGGAGAAAAAAAAAAACCCACCAAGCTACAGCAACAAAAGAGAAAATAAAATAGAAACAAATTTGCTGCCTGACAGGAATGAGCATATCATGAAAACAGCAGGTAAGATTCCTTCGGCAATGAGCCCCAAGTTTGGTTGTTTTAATTGGGGGCTATTGGCTCTCAGACTTCACAAGTTTGGTATTACAGAGACCCAGACTTTCATATTTTAAACACACTGTTCTCAGCCTCCAAGGTATGCCCAGCTCAACCCTGAGTGCAGGAATCCTGGATCCACAGGAGGAAAGAGAGGGTAAAACCACGCCAACAAAAACAATTACAGCAAACTATCAAGTCCTACTTTTTTTCTCCATGTACACCAAGGAAAAATGTGGTACTACTTTGATACAAAATAACCCTGCCCACGGATAAAACCTACTCAGTATTACACTGGCCTTGCCATGAGTAATTCAGGCAGGCAGAGCTCTGCCAGAGCCAGCAGGAATTTACTACATCAGTGAGAGGATGCGCGTCGTGAGAGCAACCACTCAGCTCTGCAGTCAGTGCTGGGCTTTTATTGTGTTCCAAAATATTTCCCACACACAAAATAATAAAGCTCCACAGTTTTAATGCTAGGCTTGAATACCACCATTTTCTAACTCATTATTAAAAGGGTTGGCTATTACACATTTCATTTGCACCTGGTAACAATAAAGGGCTTAACTAATTCTAGTGCTAAGGCAGCACTGTGAAATGGGACTGGTCTCACCTAATCCAGGTGAGCATGATTACACTGCCTCATTCAACCTGATGGGAAAGCCAGGGGGGAGCCAGGGAGGAGGAGTTTCATGGGTTCCTTGGGATAAAGGAAGCTAAAACTGCAGGAATCCTGTTCCACAACAGCATTGCTGCAGAATCCAGACAACCCTTTGATACAAACAGCATGTTTTAACTCAGGTTTTCTTTTATCTTTTATCCTTATGTTAAGGAATTCCAGAAGGGGAATGGTATCCCATGTGTTTTGTGCTTGAGGACCCTCAATGAAGTTCCTGTTACGCTTCCTTCATCCTCACCATGAGTATTAATCAAACTGAAGCCAGGAATGTGCACACCCCCAAGCTTCCTCAGTGTGCAGCAGCCCCAAGAAGCTCCTGGGGCTGTGGTGAATCATTTTTGTGCTGCAGAGGAGACACCTCAGCCTCGCAGAGCTTCCCAGGTATGCTGCACTGGGGCTTGCTTGCAATCTGACTCTACAAGTCCTTACAGAAGCCAATGTACTTACAATGATAGCCCATGTTTCGGCAGCTGGGCTGAATTTGTAAGGCTTTTAGGGGACCACAGAGGCAAGGAATGGTTTGGAGGGGCTGCAGGAAGCACAGGTAACAGGCTGCAGTGAGGGGAAGGTTGGTTGCTCTGAAAAAGGCAGGACCCAAATTCTTTCAGTACACTGCAACATCTCCAAGGCTGTAGCAGCATCAGCACCTCGAGGATGCAGGACGTGCCTTTGCCTGCTCCTTACCTTCACTGAAGACAAAATCCGCGGGGATGTCGAAGGGCTGGAGCCGCACTTCGGACAGCAGGAGCTGCACGGACTTCTGGTGGTCGCTGGAGACGAGGGAGATGGTCTGCTGTGCCTGGCACTCGTAGGAATGCCCTGCGGGGGTCACCAGGGCCGAGAGGCGGTGCGAGCTGGCCGTGTGCTTCCCGGCTGCCCAGGGGACACAGACAGGTCAGGCCCTGAGGGGCCCCCATGAACAGAGGCGATGAACCGAGCGCACGGGTGACACGGCCGGGGCGCAATGCGGCAGCAGCGGCCCTGCTGCTCCTGGAGTGGGACCCTGCTTTTGTGTGACACCCCACACAGCCAGGGCAGCTCCCACACTGGGATCCCCTCCTGCAAGCGGGAATGCACAGCTCCAGCTCACGGGACTGCACCACAAAGGGCAGAGCTGGCTCTGCTGCCGCCAGCTCCGCTCCTGCCACAGCACCCGGAGTCCATAACATCAGAGAAATGGTTCCTCTTCACAGAGACTCAGGGTTCAGCCCGGGACTGTGATTGTACTCCCTACATTTGGGAAACAACCATTTCTGAGGCTGCACTTGGGCTTTGAATCCAGGTGGGAAGGAGCAGTGCCATTGGGGATCGCACCACAAAGCAAGACAAGCCATAAAGCCTTTCCTGAAAATACAACATGACCGTTTCACCCAAGTATAAATTACGAGAAAATATTTTCCCATCGCACCAAGCTTGTTTTGCAAGCGAAGGCCGAATGAGGCTGAGCCGGGTGGAACGAGGGACACCTTCCACCCGCTCTTCTGCAGCCCTTTGTTCCCCTCCAGCAGCACAAAAAGGCAATCAGTGCTTTGCATGGGCAGGGGCTGATGAGGCACGGCCAGCTCTGTGTTTTGGGAACTCAGACAGTGGAAACACCAATGGGAAAACCAGCCCCAAAAGAGTGTGTCTTATGGCAACAACTCTAAACGCCCTATTCACTGCAGTTGGAAAATCCTGAGGGAGAACAATTTGCAAATGACAATATTTCATTTTTCAATTCAAGACAACACATTTCTGAGCTGAAATGAAATAAAAACAAAATGAAAGCCAAAAGAATGGAAGCCCAATGAGAAAAGAGGAGGCTGCTGGGTGCGGAGGTGTGCAGGGGTATGATACTAATGTCAGTCTCAGTTATCTTGGGAAACTGCTGCTTTCCCACCTATTCAACCGTCATCAGGATTAACCTCAAAAACAATTCTCTCCAGGAAAGGATACAAGCTTTTCCAGCCCAGGTGTCTCCCTGCCCCACACCCCGTCGGGCTCTGGGTCCCACAGGACAGCCCGGGCAGCGCCAACAAACTGGCAGAGCTGGGCTCCCCCTCCCACGGCAACCGCGGTGATTAAAACCGAGGGGGAAAAAAAAAAAGAAACAGCGGAGAAAAAAAATTTACACTATGCGGTTTAAACCCGGCATAAAGCTGGCCCCGGTTTTAGTCGGGAGGGTTGGGGTTTCCTTTTTCCCGTACGCTACGTTTAGAGAGTAGCCCGCGGGATGCTCCCGGCCCGGCCCCGCGCCCGCCCGCCCGCCGGGATCTGCCTTAACCCCCGAGCCCGGGCGCTTACGGCTGACGGCTTCCTTGAAGTAGGTGCGCTCGGAGGTGTCGTAGGTGAACTGGATCCGGCTGAGCCTCCAGGACGCCTCCGGTCCCCGGGACGTGTTGTGGCTCTCCTGCCGAGACAGGGCCGATTAGGACCCCGCGGAGCCGCTGCGCCCCCGCCCCAGGCACCGGCGTGCGGGGAGCCTGTACCTTCAGGAAGGAGAGTTTGAGGGTGTACGCTTGGTCCAGCCAGGAGAGCTCCAGCTCCGACTCGTTCGTGCCGCACTTGCCCTTCATCTCGGCGCCCCGCGACAGCGGGATATCGGCTTGCTCCGTTATCAGCTGCAAGAGGGGAGCGGGGCTCAGCGGGGAGACCCCCGAGCCCCCCGGGACCCCCACTGCCCCGACTGAAAATCCTCAGAGGGGATAAAGGACTTTCCGAAAGTCCAGGCAGATGTGTGCGTGTGTGTGTCCCCTGCCATCCCCGGTCCTGCTGGAGCCCCGGACCGCCCCCGGCCCCCACTCACATCCACATAATTGCTGGCCCACACGTCGTAGGGGACGATGAACTTGGCGGCGAATTCGGCCATGAGACACGTCGTCCGGTTTTCCCGCACCACGAAGATGTCCTTCTCGGGGTTAGGGGAGAGCCCGGAGAGGTTTTCAACTTCTTGCTCGGCGGCCAGGCGAGCCGCGGCGTCTGCGGGCACAGCGGGGCTGAGCGCCGGCAGCCCCGGGCCCGGCGCCCCGAGCCTTTACCGCTCACCCTAACACCTCCCCGCCACCCCCGAGCCCGCTGGAGCAAGCTACTCTATCGCGACGGGGATCCCTGTCGCGACAGAGAAAGTGGAGATGTGGCAGCCGGTGGCGGTGATGCGGGACCAGTGCCGTGACGGAGCCGAGTCTGTGTCAGCGCCAGCGGCTGCCTCGTCGCGACAGGGCTCCGTGTCGCGACTCGCCACCCAGGTACTCACGCAAGATGAGAAGCAGCCCCGGGAGGTGCCCCCCGGCCATCCTTCCTACTCGGTCCCGGCGTGGCCGCGGCTGCTGCAGCTGCTCCTCCGAAAGGTCCGCTCCGGAGAAAAGAAAAAAAAAATAAAAATAAAAGAAGGAAAAAAAAAGAAAAAAAGCCGCACACCTCCCTTCTCAGGAGCTGCACAGGATGGAAAAGCACTCTGCTGCGGAGTGGCGGGGAGGAGGGACGGGGAAAGTGTGTGGGTGTGCAGGGAGGAGGAGGGGAGATGCCGGCGGAGCTGATGGAGCGCCCACGCCGAGGGACGGGGCGTACGCGCAGCCGGGCGGGGAGGAGGGAAAAAGGGATTCCCCCCCCTCCGGCGCCGGGGTCCCGCCGCACCCGCGGAGGGGCTGCCGGGGATCCCCGCGGGGACCTCGGGCCGCCCGACGCGCGGCTGGAGCGGAGCTGGGCTCACCCCGAGCACTCCCCGCTCCCCCGGCGGGGCCGGCGCTGGGAGCGGGGCCGGGACCCCTTCGCCCCGGGGTTGTGCCGCCCGTCCCTGCCGGAGAGGCCGGCGGGCTGGAGGAGGGGAATTACCTCTCCACCGCCGGCTGCTCACGGAGCGTCACTAATTTCGGTGAGAGCGAACAGCTGCTCCGCGTGTTAATTTAGGAATAAACGTGCAGCTATTTTTGTGTGGCAAGGTCAGAAGCAAACCCGTATTCTTTTGTGAACGGCCATCGACACACCTGAGCACTAATTTGTGACCAACCACAACGCGCACAGTAACATAAAACCCAACAGCCCCGAGAGGGTGCTTTAAAACAGAAACAACACCGCCCGTGCCGGGCGTTTTTTGGGGAGCACAGGCAGGAGGCCGCACTTGGGGTGCACCTCGGAGGTGGGACAGGTGCCAGCTGAGCCGGGGCACTCAGGGTTTTGTCCCCGGCCGGGTCAAAAGTGCGAGACAGCGAGGCCGGCGTTGAGCGGAGAGGGGGCTGCGAGACGGGGTGAGAGCACGGAGGGCTGCCCGCCCCCTGCCCTGCCCGCTCCGGGGCCCCTCAACTCCCCGCCAAGCAGCGCCTTCCCTCCCTCGCTCTCAGCCCGGGGCAGGGGCGGCGCTGGCCCCGCGGGCTGTCGGCAGCGGGGCTGCGGGAGGAGCGGCCGATCCCAGCCCGGAGCGCCCGGCTGCGCTGCCGCTCCATGAGGTGGAAGTGCGGCCGACTCCCGTGCTGCTCCCTTGCTCCGGGTGATGCGACGTTGAAATATTTCTTCCCGCTTCTCATCGGGACCTTTTTTTTGGAGCTTTAACGCGCTGCCGCTCTCGCCCCGGGACCAGGAGCACATCCAAATATTTATGATTTACAGCGACACCAGTCCCAGGAGTAGCGGGGATGGAGGAGCCCTACACTGAGATGGTTTTTTGGTAAAAAGCCAAAGGGACAGCAGCGATCTGGAGTGATGGCATTACTGGATTCACCACCAATTCACATTTCTAGTTCAGGAAAAGGCATCTGGAGGAAATGGTCCAAGGTTTTGCAAAGCAAAATATTGCAAGGTGAGTTTTGATTGTGGGCAGCTGCCCTTTCTCTGCCAGGGCACACACGTGCAGAAAGGGGCTTTCTTGCTAGGAGATGGCTTTTATAAACAATAAAAACTGATACTAAAGGAACATAGTGATTTTTGTAACTATAATGTTGAAATTCCTTTTCTGCTTTCTGTACATATTAAATGTATTCTGAGCATTTCTTCTCTCTCTCCTGTTTCATGATAAAAGGCCATTCCTGCACACCCCCCAAACAGAGTCAGACCTGTGCCAGTTGTGATACAGGATTAATATATGGATAATCATTTCAGGGGACTATATAAAGGAAAAAAAGTATCATCTTCTATTAAATAGAACCTTTGACTGTAACAGGCTGTATTTTTGTGGTGATTTTAGTGCCTGGCTTCCTCAGGTCCTACACTGATGAGCTCAGTGTTTAATTACCCTTTATTTCCTTTTCTAGTCCACTATATAATTTCCAGCCTTTTTGAGGTTTCTAGGTAGCTTTTAAGCCCCAAAATACATGATCCTGAGCAGCTGCCCCTGCATCCAGCCTGTGCAGGAGGGTCCAGGGAGCAGCTGGGAGAAAGCAGCTGTGCTGGAGATGGGGGCAAGGCTGCCCCACAGGACAGAGCTGTGCTCCTCCAGCTGCACAGCACAACAACAAAGCCTTCAGCTTCAGTGACAATTGCCACTTCCAGCCTGTAGAGCATTCATCCTCTCTCTCATGGCAAAAAAAAGGGAAAAGCCTAAGATTTACTAGCACAGAGCAACCCCCAAAACACAGAGCAGAAAGGTCTCACCCAAGCAAGCCAGTGCAGTATCAGCCACCCTAAAATGCTGTGACCAGAGACAGTTTATGGTCCCAGACTAGGTCACCTGAAACCAGCTCTGCCACCTGCTCTTACCCCCAGCTCTGGAAAGTGCCTGGCTATCTCTGAAGGCTGAATCCCCTTTGGCACCCACAACTACCAGATGTAACAACTCTTACCAGCCTCCTTGAAGGGAGCACACAGCACGGTGATAGCCAGGCTGCAGCGCTGGGACCACTACTGACACAGCCAGCAGGGAACAGGGCTTTACATCCAATTGTGTTTGCCACTTGCAGCTGGTTTCACAGGCAGCACCTGGAGTCTGCAAGGCAATCAGCCCCTGAGAGGGGTAGTTTGGGTCTCTGGTGATGCAGTTTAACTGCACTCAGGTGGTGCAGGGGTTAAATAGGCCCCCACCTGGAAACAGCCAAGTTAATGACCAAGCCCCAAATTACTGGAAGTGAAAGAACAGTAGGCTGCCTATGAGGCCAGGGTGTCATGACCCTCCCCATCACAGCTGAGCTGAATTTATCTGAAGCGATCCAGAGAGGGAAAATCTGCCACTTCCCTCAATGAAATTTCACTGAAGTGGAATCTATCACCCCGGCAGGGAATGACATTTTAAACTGCTTTAACTCAGTATCAATGTTCAAATTGATTAGCCTATTTCATCTCAATGGAAATTCTCACCTCATTACATTAGCGGCCAAACTTCAAATAATTTTTGAATCAAATACTGCTTAAATAGTATTTCAAAACACTTAGCTGACAAAATTCATCACTTAATTTCAAATTACTGCCTGCATTTTATGCTAAATTGTCAGTGGATGAAATACGTATCAGTGTGGGGAGCTGAGCCTGCAGCTGAGGTTTCCTGCTCGGCTGTTTCACTGAAGCCCATTTTTCTGTCTCAGTTGATGGATGTCTCGCTCCTGGCTGAGCAGGGAGCACAGACTCAGACAGAGGCCCTGGACAGTATTTTCTGTCCTTCCAAAACCTGTGTTTTTCCCTGAGGAATGGGATGCTCACCAAGGAATTAAATAGGCGGGTTTGATTTTCCTCAGGGAGGACCATGGGCTGAACCCAAGCCCTCCATTCCCAGTGGTTTCTTTAACAGGGCAGGGCTTTCCAGCCAAGCTCTAACTGAGCCCAAGATGCTTCACCATCCAATTCTCTCCATACCTGGTCTGTCATTTGCTTCTCCTTACAGGCTAAAAACCACTGCAGTAGGCAACAGTGTAAAATTCCAGCTCACAGCACTGTCTCCATCAGCTGTGTTTTAGAGGACATTTTTAATTAAAAGAAAAATCTTAATAAAAATCCCACCACCCTGATTCTGGAAACACTTCTGCTCCCAGCTCCATCCAGCACTTAAGCCAGGCTTACAGAGCTGCTCCCAGTACACAACTTGTCTTTTAAAGCATTATGGATCATAAAGGACCAGGAGCTACCTTCATAGGCTGAGGCATCAGAACGGGAATTCTGAATGCACATCACAAGTCTGCTTAAACTCTGCTTTAAACACCTAAGGATTCACTGACCTTTGTCTCAGTTGCTGCTACACTGCACTCAGGTTTCTGCTTCTCCATGTTGTGCTGCTACACTCCACTGGGGCAGTTCTCTAGTGCTGCACAATGCTTCTATCACTTACAGAAAATTAAAAAACAAAAAAAGACTCCTTTGACTATATAAGCTGTGATAGAAATATATTTACACTATGCACATTTTTACAGGAAATACAACTTGCTAAAAATCTGCAATTAATACCACCACCCTGCAATTCACTGCAGTCAAAACTAAAGGATTTGAATTTTTAAGGTTTTTATTAGAGAAGTTGAAAGTTTCATCTCAGGACCGACAATAACATAATTATCTCTCTTCATTTATTTTGTTTATAGGAATATGTAGAATTTGTTTGTACAAGCATATACAACAAAGTAATTGGTGCTTAGTACATTGAAATCAGAAATCTGATTTGTTCTAAACTACCAGTTTTCCATGCAGTCATCTTTGAATTGGCAGCATGGACAAATTCCAAGCCGAATGCTTACATGCATTGTTTTGCAATATAACTACAGCAAGCTCTGGAAACATGCAAATTAACACATTAGCAAATTGTTTTTATATCTAATGGACATAAAAAGGTTATTCCTGATATGAAATTCTGAAAATCTGCATAAATACTTCTGTGTAAAATTAAATTAGTTATGTACTTCTCTTTTACTACAAGTATCAAGAATGCCCACGTAATTAATATACACACATATATATAGAGACCTTGTAATGCTAAAAGTCTTTGTAATTAATCAAACAATATTCTGTGCCATACATTTACTCAGTATTTACCAGCTAGTAGCATGACTGTGGTCATATAGTAGGCATTACAGCCTTAGCATTTGTATCACATGCAAACATACTCTTAGCATTTCTGTTTACTAATTTTATCACGTAGCAACATGTATGTGATTTTCTACAATGTTGTGTTTCCCAAGTGTATAAATACTTTTTACATTTTCACAGTTACAAACTTTTTGCCAAAAGCCATTTAAACAATCTTTTAAGTTACAATGAACTGTAGAATCTGGGATCTGCAGCAACAGGATCAAAATGCAATTTCTATACAAGCAATGTAGGATGTAAACTTTTCTTAAAGTGCCTAATACGTAATTCCTTAGAGCACTGATCAGTTTTGGCACGAATACACTGTATTTCCCTCAGGTTATCCACTGCAGTAACTTCTACAGGATATTGGCTCCTCTCAGACATGACAGAGTTGATATGGCACTTGTGAATGACATCATTAGGCTGCAGAAATACCCTGTCAAGTTACTGCTGCAGCTGATGAATTTGGCTGATGACTTTGTACATATTGTACTTTTGATTATACGCAGTTACCTTTCAACTGCCTGCTGTCTGCTGCCTGAAAAAAACCTGCTTGAAATATAATTTAAATTCACCCCAAATCAACTCCTTATTATCCTAATTATTACTTGGCATAAGGTCCAGTTCAGTGGGCTCAGGGACATCAGGTGCTGAGCATCTGACAAGGCGTGGCACGGCGGGGTCTGGCAGCGTGGGGTTTCTGCACAGCACATCACACATGAGAACACAAATGGGGAATTACACGACTTGAGCTACAGCTTTGTTGCCATCTGATGTTAAAGGTATCTCCTGTGTTTTGAGGCTCTGATCGTGTGATTCTGATGCAGGCAAGGTGCCTGGTGAGGTACAGAAAGGAAAACAGGACGGGGTTTAAAAAACTCTTAATCTTCGGGTCGGGGTTTTTCTGAACAAAGGAAATTCTTATGGAAATCCAACAAAGGAAATTCAGTGCCCAGTGTTAAAAAAGAAACAATGCAAACCTTAAGACTTGCTGGTCCGTAGCTACACTTGATATATTACATACAAAAAAACTCAAAACAAACCGCTGCCAAAACCAAACCAAAACAAAAGCCCACTCTTCAACCTCAGCAATGTTATTTTAAATTTTGCTCTTATTTTAAGGATGCTGTGCTCTCCAACTTCAATTTGCTTGTTGAGGCTTTAAACCACTGTTGCTGGCCTGCGATCCATCTCTGCTTCCAGCTTCACCATCTGCTGCATCTCCTTTGCCTGCAATCCAAAATAACCACATGAAGCGTTGCATTAGACCTTTTGCTCCCAATGAAGCATGTTTCACATGAGTGTCTGAGTGAAACACAGGCAAAACACACTGAAGAGATAGGCAACAGCATTATTTTTACACCCCTTGTCCCCCCACCCCATGTCACTCTGTTTTCAAATTTGGATGTAATCCTTATATTTACGAATTCTTAGGAAGTATTTTTTTATTCTATTCAGGGAGTCATGAGTTGACTTTCTAAAGAAGTGTGTGATAAAATGCAGAAGCCCCAGTTTTGGGAAACAAGATGCAAATTTAATATTTCTCCATATAGGAAATGTCTGGGAAGGTATTCTTACTGCTATTGTGAGAGTACTGCAATGTGTTAATGCCAGAAATTCATCTATGATCTGGACTTTCCTAAAGACAAGGAATGACAAAAATCCATCAGTGTAGCATCTCCCTTTCAGTAGGCAAGGTTTTTTAAATAGTATTTTTCTTTTAAATAATTTTTGTCTGACCTGGAGATCCTTATGGTTACAGAGGGGACATTTTTCATCTGAGGATTAGAATACTGCTGTGTGCTCCATGGGATTACACACCCTGAATCTACCTGAAACTGCATCCAAATGCATTATGCAAAATCCAGCAATGAATCCATGCCAGACCTCTCTATAAACTGCCTGCCTCGGGCTCTGTGTGTAAATGGTGACTGGCCTGGGAATCCCTTGTCAGAGGGCACTTTTTAAATTCCTTTCCTCTCTCTCTCAGACACACACACTCTCTCCCCCTGTTATCGTGGTTTGGTTTGAATCTGCAGTTTAAAAGAATTGAGAGTCAGCATTTCCGTTTTCCCTGGGGGGTTCTCAATCTGGGAAGTTATTTAAATCCATACCCCAAGGACCCTGAATAAATTGACCCAGAGGGCAATCTAACCTGTCTATACAATCAAACTCAGGAGCATTAGGACAAGGTTTAGGAAGAGACAATCCAAGCCGCTATTTTCTTTGGTGTAATTGCTGTATATCCATCATGCAGGGAATAATGGTTAGAGCACCTGATTTACATAAACTATGTTCCCCCAGAAGTTGTAATAGTTGCTTAGACAGGGAACTTTGCTATACAAGCTGCTACTTAAGGAGTCACTTATTCTGGATGTGCAAACACATATTTGCATATGTGAAAATGGGCAGATGTAGGTCTGAAGTAATGAGGGTGCACCTCTATTCCTTTTCAAGGTAAATGTGGATTTATGCAGATGTGACATACCTGCCTTCTTGAAAAATCTAGCCCTGCACTTGCTTAATCATTTTCATCATCTTCTTGGGGAAAAAATTAATTATGATAACAACAAAGCAACCATCATAAATATGATTAAAAATTAATCGACATTCTCCATTTAAATGACTCAAAAGCTTGAAAGTAATGAAGAAATAATTTTAACATGAAAATATGGAAACATAACAAATAAATCAATATGGACAACCTCTTCTGAAATGTTGGCTGGATTTTGCCTGAGTGTGAAATGAAACATCCAAATAAAACAAAACCCTGTGTTTTTAGTGACTCACACATTTCACGTTTCAGGCTTGTGACTTGACTACAGGCACAGTGTCCTATAAATATCCCATGTCCCAGGGTATTGTGCATGGTATTCTTTCGGAGAACCTGGCTTCAAAGAGCACATTAGCATCTAGCAGAGGAGCAGGAGCTCATTTGTGCAGTTCTGAGGCTGTGTCAGAGAGTGCATCCTGATGTGAACACACCAGAACAACAGAACAAGCCTCTGGAACCTACAGTGGATCCATGGAGTCAGGGGCAGCCAAGGCACTCTGCTTTCAGGGTGCTCTCTGCTGACATCTCACACAAGCTAGGAAACACATACAGCAAAAGAAGAATAAAAATATATTTTTTCCCTAGCCTAATGAGAGTTTTTTTCATTATTAGGTGTCCGTAAATAAATGCTGTTACAGTGGGTGCTGTCAATAGTGCAAGATGTTACCAGTTCAAGGGAGTAATTCAGATCAGTGCTGTACAATGTTCCATTCCAGTGTGGCTCTTTCCCTTGGAAAAGACAGGGGTTAACAGGGATTTCTTGGAGTAACGATTATTTAGGAAGCCACAGCAGCACAGCCACATCATTAAGTGTAATTGCCAGAGCTTGTAACATGTTGAAATTTGAAGTGAATTTTAAAGTGCTCTTCCACAGACAGTAGGAAGCTATTTCCAGCCATCTATTCTATATTTGGCTATTCTTAGTGTGGAAATTACTTACTTTATTACCATACTAAGATATGTGGATACTCTTTGTCTGACTATCAGCATTAGCAGTTAATCATATGTGTGTTAACACTAAAATACTTTTGTTAGATCAACAGACACTCTTACAGACACAATTTAGAACTCTAAGCAGATCTTCCAGTAACAGCAGCTAATGTACAAGTTAATCTCTAAATATTTCCTCTGTTCATGTTCATCTGAATTTCAGATGCTAAAGCACAAAATGCTGTTAATATTGTGTCANATACAGTAAAAGAAGAATAAAAATATTTTTCCCTAGCCTAATGAGAGCTTTTTCCATTATTAGGTGTCCGTAAATAAATGCTGTTACAGTGGGTGCTGTCAATAGTGCAAGATGTTACCAGTTCAAGGGATGCATTTTAAAAAGTGCTGTACAATGTTCCATTCCAGTGTGGCTCTTTCCCTTGGAAAGACAGGGGTTAACAGGGATTTCTTGGAGTAACGATTATTTAGGAAGCCACAGCAGCACAGCCACATCATTAAGTGTAATTGCCAGAGCTTGTAACATGTTGAAATTTGAAGTGAATTTTAAAGTGCTCTTCCACAGACAGTAGGAAGCTATTTCCAGCCATCTATTCTATATTTGGCTATTCTTAGTGTGGAAATTACTTACTTTATTACCATACTAAGATATGTGGATACTCTTTGTCTGACTATCAGCATTAGCAGTTAATCATATGTGTGTTAACACTAAAATACTTTTGTTAGATCAACAGACACTCTTACAGACACAATTTAGAACTCTAAGCAGATCTTCCAGTAACAGCAGCTAATGTACAAGTTAATCTCTAAATATTTCCTCTGCACATCACTGTTCATGTTCATCTGAATTTCAGATGCTAAAGCACAAAATGCTGTTAATATTGTGTCAAGCTCAAATATCTGTGTGCAAACAAGATTAGCACTGTGCTCACTATGTCAATGGCACTTCCCAATGGTTGCATTTACAAGGAGGGCTCCAATGAGAATGATTTAATTTAGAAGGAAAGCACACTGAAATAATAGTTTGCTTATTATACGTCCATCCTACCTTGTGTTTGAGACACTGCATGACAGGATTTCAAAAGCTGTTTGTACAAAAATAAAAATGTCAAAATCGAGTAATACAACAAGAAGCAAATTAAATGAATGAAAACTGAAGTGAGATTGAAAAATTAATGCAAGAAAAACATACATAAAACAAAACAAATTTAAATTTATAACAGTTTGTACTGAAGGCTGTTTCCACCCATAATTCTACTTTTCTCCACTGTATATTTGTATGAAAATTTTCTTGCCTCGTTCCATCAGGAAAAGAAAGTGTTTCAAAATCCTTATAAAACAAATACCAACAGCATCCAACTAACTGTCATACATCAGTGTATATAAGAGTGATACCAGAGCCAGCTGGGGGTTGCACTGGTGCACTTTTGGGGCCACCAGGAAATGGTCCAAACAGCACGTATGGAAATATCTGCTCTGATGGATCAAATTAGAGGGAGTTAAAAAGCTGTTAAGGACCACCCCTGAGGCAGAGGCCACCACATGCCCGCACAGAACTGATAATCAGCACACAGAGGAGCTTATTCCATTTAATAGGTGATGATTTCTCTGACTTAAATAATAAATGAGCAAGCTCAGGTAGGCTGTTGCCATACAGCTGCAGAGCTGTAAGCCCAGGTGAGGATATATCTAGTTGCTCAAAGAGGTGACCCTTCAGGGACTTCATAATTATTCCAGCTCCCTTGTACAGAATATGACACTATGGTCAAAAGCACAACCAGAATCATTCTCTCCTCTCATGCATTTTAAAAAATGGATCCAAAGCTTTCTGAAGCCAATGGAAAGAAAGAACTGGTAACACCACAGCTCTGGATCAAGCCCATCATTTTTTTGTCAGCTATCACAGCGACGCTACAGATCTGCCATGGCCCAATTTCCTCCCCCAGGTCCTGCTTCCCTCAGGAGCAGACTGACTGACAGATCCATTCATGCTGGATGTTGGAGATGGCATCCACAACAGCCCTGTGGGACTCGTGCTTGTTATCCAGAAGGAGGTGGAGCAATCAGCAGTGGCTGGGGCTCAGTGGTAGCAGCCACCTGAGATCTTAGAGCGCTGTCACTCCCTGGAAGTCACCCAGGCTGCAGCTTTGGGGCTGTAGGACCCTCTCCTAACACTGGAAATATTTGATTTGCCTGAACTATTCCCTTCCCTATCTCTCTGCAAGATGGCTTTAATTTGTATTTTGGTGTCTTCCAGACAGTTCAAGTTCTGAACATTTACCAAACAAAGAAGTGAGTGCATAACCCTTAAGTGTAATAGGTATTAAATAGAAAGTAGTGGGTATTAAATGCTCCCCTTCTCTTTCACCTCAGTGAATTGCTGGGTATATTCCCCCTGCAATTTACATTTTTAAGGACAGTACTGCAAATCCATGCAATTATTCCAGCTCTTCTGGCTCAACCTTTCAGCAAGGGAGCTGCAACATAGTGTTGCTTCCACCAGAAATAAGATTAGAATTTTCCTTTCCTTGCCAAGTAATTTTTCAATTAAAAAAAAAAAAGGGGGCTTATAAACTAGCAGAAAATAATAAGGTATTTTAATTAGGAAAGGGTGTACTAGTACAGATAAAACTCCCCATGCTACTGTACATCTCTGGAATTCAGTCCAAACTCACTGTCTCTCAGAGTTCACGTTTCACCTCTAATTTTTCAATCAGTACTAGAAATGCAAGTTCCAAAATGAAGGAAACCGATTTGCTTGAGTTGCTTTTGGGGAGTAATTAAAATGGATCTGCTGGGTCCTTAATGACTGTCATATCTGTCTAACGAGTATCAGTGTGGCTGAACAGCTGAAAGGGCACTCTGGCTGAGCAGTTCAGCTCCCACAGGCTCAGCAGAAACAAATCTGGCACTGTATCATCATTTAGGTCACCTCACCTCTTCATGATGACTCCCAAAGTAGGCAGTGACCATGAAAAAGTCCCCATTTTGGTAAAGACTTACATTCAGAAGGATTCTAGTCAGCCTGACTCTGGTTACTGTTTTCTCTAGCTTGCTTTTCTCCTAAGCCTTTAAAACAAAATACCTGCTCATTCTGCTTCTCCAAGACTTCTAAGTGCTCAAGTTGAACTTTTTTCAACTGATCCATTTCCTTTGACTGCTTCATTGCCAGCTGTGATTGAAAGAAAATAATAGGGGAGGGGGGAGAATATAACACCTTATTAACAAGTAAAATAAAAACCTGCTTGAAAGATACATATAGGATGTCTTGCCCCATTTAGGTGGCATAAAACATCACAGGAGGCCTACTGCATCATCCAATCTTAATAAAAGCTTAATATTATTACATTATTAATTAATAGCTATAATTATTAGATACATATTATACATATTGCACATAATACATGTGACTTGGCAAACACACTGGAATGAACAGTAACTCTGTTAATTTAAAATAGTTTTGTCTTATATGGATGTCAGATCTTTTATTCTACAAGTATGTGCAACAAAGCAAAGACAAAAACCTACTAGAGCTGGATTCTCAACCCAGAGGAATGAAAAAGAATATCCATCAACAGTGCCCAGTGACTTGTCAAGGTTATAGTTACCCTTTTTCTCTCTTCCAGGAACTTTTTCGTGTTGCTGCTGTTCAGTTCTCTGACTCGCCTGAAAAAATGCAAATGTTCTCCATGAAGACTCATTGCAAAAAAAGAAACTCAAAAGCTACAATAAAGAGAATCACTTATCAATACTGCAAGCTTCTTAAAGCTGTTATTTATGCAAAAATATAAATATACAATTTATAGTTACATAAAATAACTTAAGTGCCTCTTCCTAAGATTTCTGCCATGATAGAGAACAAAAATAGTTCCAACAGTTGAATCAGCCCACAAACCAAAACTGCTTTCAGATGTGGGAACAGGTTTATCTTGGAGTCATTACTAGGTCTGACACAACAAAGCAAACTGTTACTGAGGGCTCTGAGAACTCATCCTGCTGATGAGCTGGGAGTGTGCAGCACTCCAGGGACTTGGTTCAGCAGGAACAGGTTCAGGCTTTGGGACCAAAATAGCCCAGTGCCAAGGAGGGGATGTAAAAAAGGAAAGAACGAGCCAGATGGCAAGGCCAAAGTGAAGGGGAAGCCCCAAAGGCTTATCAGACATTGTCGTGTAGATTCTGCTTTTACTCCCTTCTCAGTCAGGCCCTCATCCAACTGAAAAAGCAAAAAAAAAAAAAAAAAAAAAGCTCTTGAAGTACAATAATTAAAATTTAATAGTGTGATTCGGACTTACTCTAGTCAAAGATGATCAGGGCATCAGTTATTAAAAGGATAAACATGAGAAAATCACAATTTTTTTCTAAAATGGTAATCTAAAAATATATCCAGCACAATTTAGACCTTGTTTCTATACATAAAGCATGGTTTTAATGGAATTAATCCATGCCTTCCCCTGTCAGCCTTTGACAGCATTCTTCCCTTGTCAGGAAGGGATACTCACCTCTCTCTTTCAGCTTTGTTTTTGATAGATTTGTCTTGGCTAATGGCTTTGCTGTTCTCCATGGATATTTTAGCCTGGTTGGCACGCATCTCCTTGCTTTCCCTGGGCAAAACCAAACACAGTCATTAATGCCTAAGCTGCAGCTGGTGTGGAGGTTGGGTTCCTCTACACTGTGGTTACGTTTTCCTTGAAGTATTAAGGAAGAGGTAAGAAGAAACAACATTAAAATCCCCTTCCTTTGGGTAGAATTTACACAGTTTGAACAGGTATCCATAAATCTCCATTTATTCATGAAAATATAATCTGAAAGACCAGTTTAAAGCATTTTTACTCTTTGAATATTGTAAAAGGGTATAAAATATTCCCCTTTCTCCCTATTATATGAGTTGTCCTAGTACAAGCTACTATCAGCCATTTAGAAAATGCAATTTGTCTTTTACAACTGCCTAAAACATTTACAAATACTGCACTCAGAAGGTAACAGCAATAACAACAGTAATAACATTTGCTAGTTGTGGTATGAGCTGACAGACTTGATTCTAAAACTTGTACTTTAGGCCTGTGGGCCTGAAAAGAGTGGTTTAGGCCATGGTCAGGCTTGTGTTTGGTTTCTCCTTCTGGCTCAGTGAACCTTTTAGCCTTTCCTGTGAAATGAGAGAGCTTTTGGAAAATGTTTATTAAAGTACTATTAAAAGTATTAAATGTTTATTAAAGTGCCCATTTTTTTTCCTTTTCCCTCTAAGAGCTCATAGGGTTAAACATTTCCTGGATACAGATTTAAAAGCAGTGGTATCATAGCAAAAATTAGTCTGGGTTCTAAAAAAATGATGTGTTGAGAACACATTTCACTCCAACAATCCTTTCTCCAAATAAAAGCTTTTCTTTTCTCCACTGAAATTGAAGTAATTTTCAAGCACACTGACTTATGAGGACTGCTGAAATAATTTATTTTGGTTATTGTACTGAAGGACTGAAAAAAGTTGTGTAGGTGTTCAAACTGACTTGGCCTGTTCGCATCAGATCCAACTTTAGAGTGGAAGAAGTTAAGAGGATTAGAGGACAACTGTGCATCACTGATGATTTAGGAATGAGGCACTGGCCATGGAGGTGGCTGAAAGGGCCAACAAATCACATTGTCGCCAGCAAAAACCCTCTCCCTCCCACAAGCAGTGGTGATTCATGGAACTGCAAGAAGTGGATAAGCCAGGATGGTAAAGAAATAAAAAGAAAAAGGGATTCTGAAAAATGTGGCACTGCAAGATTTAGCTGCTGATTCCCTACTGAGTCATAGTGACTGCACCTCTGAAATTTATACAAACATGTCTTTTGAAGGGATACTTAACTTTAAGCATGTAGGTCTACCCTTGGAATTTATATATGTATTTAGATGACATCAAAGTGCATTAACATGTCATTTTCTGACACCAGTATTATTTGAATAAATAGAAATCTCTTCTGTTAAAAAAACCCACCACACAATTTTATTTTCTCTCAGGTTATTTTATCTGGAGTACATTATGCTTGTGAATAACAGCCTCATGTCCCCAGTTTCTGAACTGCTGCAGGATCATCACATCCAGATCAGCCAAGGGGAGGCAGGGAGCTCAGCACCCCTGGAGCTCAATAAGCCCCAGGTTTTTAGTAGTACCTGCTGCCTTCTGCTTTGTTTTTAAATGAGCCCAAAGCACAGACAGAAATTGCTTTTTGTGCTGCACATGGAGGGAAAGCCCCTTTCCTACAGTAGGCAACTGCATCATTTGAGATTATTGATCTCTGCTACCTGCTCTGTGCCCTGTGCTGTGCTATCCAACTCATTACCCAGCTCAGAGGGAAGTGGTGAGCACAGCCTGCTGAGAGCCTGCTCCACTCCCACACTGCCCTCACACTGATCCCATTTTCCTAAGGATATACCTGAATTGTCTCCTGCCTCTAGAGATAAATCCATCTCTTCCTACATACAACGTATTACATTAAAAAGTTTACAAATGATGAAGTGTGACGTCTCTTTGGGGCATTATTATTCACATTGCAATATTTCACAGTACAAATTCTTCTGAAATATTCATAGATTCAGACACAGTCTTAAATTTGTTTTTAACAGGGAAGTCCCCTGTCTGCACATAATTCCCAAATAAGCAGAAACATAACAAATTGCAATGAATAAAGCAGAAAGAATATTGAAGGTTGTGATTCCTGGGACAGCTGAGCAAAGGGAGTTCTTGGTATTTATCAGGATGTAAATTTTCAGATCTGGTTCTTAGTAGCTTTAAACACAGAGCAATACATGGACTGAAACAAATTATTTCTAAAAAGAAAGCAAAATCCATTGCTAAGAATATAAGAATCATATACAAGACATGATAGAGGGATGTTTAAACAACATACAGATACAGAAATTCAACCCAAAGACCAAAGCAATGGAAAAAAAGCTTTAAAAAGAATTTAAGTTTTGTTGTAGTATACATATCCTAGTGGCCTGAAATGACAGCTTCTACCAAAGTTAAGAGAATGTGGAAATATGTATGGAAAACAAAAAATTTGCTTTTACAGGCCATATTTCAGTAAATTATCTTCCAAGCATTCTGATGAATTTCAAGTAGGATGGAAAAAAATACTCAAAAAAAGAGAAAGTGATGTGATTTCCTGGGCTGATGCAGCCAAGCATGATTTAGAGGTACAGAACCAAGGACTGCTGCACCTTCCTCTGGCTAATTATTTTTGAATGATGCATTTGTGTAATAATTTAACAATTTTTGGACTTCATATTTGACTGGGTATGCTTTGCAGGACAGCTTGAACACGGGTTAACACAGAGATTAACATAAAGATGAGCTCACTACAAGCCTTTTGCTGGGACAATTCTCTGTTGGATGAAAAGCTTGCAGTTCCCAGCATGTGTTCTCTCTGATGCAAAGATAAACTGCTTTTTCACTCAGGAATTTTAAAAAATCATTTCAATTCCTTCTTCAAATGTCATTTATTTATTTCTTTTCTCCCATGCTTTTTATGTGAAAGGTGCTGAAGACAATTATGTATGAATCTACATATGAATATATTTATTATGTGTACACACATATTTTATGTCCATTTGCCTTGGATAATAGAACATAGGATTAAGAATGATTCCTCTACTTACCACCATTTTTAGCACTGTGACTATAATGTGCACCTAATTTTATTTAATTTCAAATAGGCAGGATGGTTAATTACAAAAGCATTAGTGTCATGCAGCATCTTCTGTGTGATTATGGCAGGATGTTTTATGAAGATAACACATCAGTCTAATGTAGCTTATCCTGCAACCCTTTTTGACCTCACTTCTCATGGATCCTTCTTCCAGCCACCAGTGCTATAAACACGAGTCCACAGCTGACAGCAAGTCCAAAGGATAGTTCCATATTGGATACTTCTCAGTTTTTAGCCTCTGAATTGAAATTTCTGGGTAAAGTCAATGCAAATAACCAATGCTTCATCACCCCTGCTGCATTTATGGAGGTTCAGATGATGCAAATCAGCTAAGAAACCCACTCCTACATCTACCTGTTGGAGGTTATGATTTTTCCTTTTTTTTTTTCTTTCCTTTTCTCAGGGAATTCTGTCCCATTTGTTGCTAAGAGACGATAACAACCGGGTACTTAAGAGAAACAAAGAAATGGCCAAGGTGTGGGAAGGGTGCAGGTGAACTTTCTAGGGGAGGGGCTTTCTTTTGGAGGGGCAAAGACAGCAGGAGATTTTGGTGGGGTGTGAGTGACTGGGCTCGGCCCCTCTCGTGGTGGGATCGAAGGGGAGACAGGCTGCGGCTGCTATGGGAACAATTTGCCACCACTGTGGGGTTCTGTCTCCTNGGGGACAGCAGGAGATTTTGGCTGGGGTGTGAGGAGCTGGGCTCGGCCAGGATCGAAGGGGATACAGGCTGCGGCTGCTGTGGGAAGAATTTGCCACCACTGCGGGGTTCTGTCTCCTACTGTATTCTCNGTCTTCTTGTACATCTACATCCACATCCACATCTACACCTACAACTGCATCTAAATCTACACATATGTACACATTTATATATATATACACATATACACTAGTGAAGTACTGTTATTCCTTCTCCCACATCTTTGCCTGACAGCCCTGTCATTTTGGAATGATCACAATTCTGAGGGAAGGGGGTACATTTTGCATTCCAAGAGAGGTTCCTGCCTTCCCTGGCAGACACCTGTCTTTCAAAGCAGGACACTACCTAAATCTTGTATGGTTGCTTCTTTTACTTCTACTGTGCACTCAGCCCAGTGCCTTTGGCAGCAGTACAGGAGCTGTCAATGCAAAAAACTACAGCATTGCACAGAGCAGACCTAAACCAAGCCCTCATTATCAGGCAGCAGTGCCCTGCTCACCTGTCATGGGAGAATTTCAGCTGCTGGGTTTGCTGTTCGTGAGCGTTAATGAGCAGTTTCTTCAGTAGTTCACACTGTTGGTTCAAGTGCAAGTCACGGATCTCCTGCTCCTCGGCGCTGTGCGTGTTGATCATCTCAGACCACTCCTTGGTGTGCTGGGCCACGATCTCTTTGACCTGTGGGGAGGTAACACCAGCTTTGTTAGAGGCTCCCAGACAGAGCAGCTCCTCCTGCTGCTGAAGGTGATGCAAACACAATCAGAAAACAGGTTCTTTAAAAGGCAGCTAAATTGTGGAAAATAGAGTTGCACAACGGAAGTTGCTTCACAGATAGCAAAACCACTGAGGACACAGCTGGGTGGTATAAAAGCAGATGTAGAACAACCCCTACTATTCTGCCACTATTATCTAAAATGTCCTGAATAAATAGGCTCTTCACTGTACTACCATTGTTTTAAAACCTTCTCTAATACCGAGTTAGTAATAAAACAGTGTCACACTTTTTTTGCCAAGAAAAATATACGTATTGAAAGTACTGAACTTAACAATGGAAAAACCTAGTGAGCTGGGTTTCTCTGAGAGCTTAAACATAGCCTTTGATTTTGTGGAGACAGTTTCACAAACACAGAGCATTTACAGAGAAATCCCGTATTTAGTACAACCTGAATCTGAAGATGGCCTACGTATCTTTGTTTTACATTCATTAAGTCAGCAGGGAATCTGACAAGTATTCTTTTCTTGCTTATCTCCCAAGCCTCACAAGAATAATGAGATTAAAGTTTTGGAATGTTCCCAAGAGACAGTATTAAGAAGCCTAAACCACCAGAGTTGTTATTATAATATATCCTGCTCATTGATTTTGAAAAGAAGTTAATAGAAAGATATGTTTTATTAACCTTTAATGATTATCTTTGGGTATTTTGACATGCTATCCTACTTTTCTATAAATGGTATACAAAATGTGCCTCCCAACAAATCCATCTTCAGGTAATCATTTCAACTGCAACCAATAACATCTGGGTAATCTTCTACAAAAGCAAACTTGATCCTTTTTAACAAAATTTGTCACCATTTTGCTTAGGAAGTGAGAGAGTGGTAAGAGAATGAAAGTGAGAGAATTATGCAAACCCCAGCAAAATATTTTAGCTGGGGTTTGCATAATGAAGAACAGATTGTCCTGCACACAGTGGTGAAGGTGAAAAAAGTAAAGATTTTATCAGTCCCAGTCTCCATTCTGCCCTGGAGAGGCTCCTCTGAAGGGCTTCTTCCTTAAAGCTCATGTTGCCCAACGAAGAGGGAATCTAATGAAATCAAGAAGTGAGTAATTCTGGAACAGATCAGGATGACAACTTCTACCTTAAAACCAGATTTACACTTAACTATAGCTCAATAGTGGTCTCAAAAAAAAAGGTACAAGGAGCTGATAGAGAGCAACCTGGAGTTTTCTACAGAAAACAGCAAAAGCCTTTTGAGGCAGAAGCTGGTATGACTAACACAGGCCCAATTCATCAGGGTGCTTAGGAGTCAGTGTGCCTCCAGCAAAATGAGCCAGCTTCTTACTGTGCTTGTGGGGAAGTGTACACTAAACCCAGAGCCTGTCAACCATGAAATGATATGAAGGATGTGGTGCAGTTTGTGGGAGTAGTATTTTTAATAAGATGCTCATAAGTAGTGCCTTCAGAGCCTGGAAAACATGAGGATTCACTTTTAAAGTGGCACAAAGAAATGCTTGGAGGTTGTGAAGGAAGAAAAATTAACTTTTCAGACGGACTTTTTGAGAGGTTGAGGGGCAGACACTCCAGCTCACCTCTGGCATCACCTAAGGCACTTCAGTTTGGGCCAAGTTTAGCCCAAGCACCTTGCACTGCTGATGTGAAAATGTGGGCAGCTCCAAAGCAGGATTTATCACTCAGACACTCTCTGGAATTGCCCCTTTAGAGCCACAAGCACGAAGACTTGAGTTAGGTTGTATGAATCTCCTCTCAACAGTGACCTCATTTGGCTTATCAACCCCCAGGGAGACCTAGGATGGACTCAGGAGAGCTAGAAGTCATGGCTGAAGGTTTTAGGAAAACATGTTCCTTATTTATTTTCAATGCAGAGTTTCCAGATGGAGTCAGCTCCATCCACAATTTGAATTAAAAATGGTGCAGGTAGATCAGTCCAAAATCCTGGCTGTAATTTGGAGCACAGCAGCAAAGGGCTGTACCCTAAGAAAACTCCTACAGTAACAGTGTTAGAAATTATTAATATTTCAAAAAGACTTGTGCTGTTTTGTGGCCCAGGGAGCAGGAGGCCAAGTGTTCACCACCACCACAGGAATTCCAGTAAACAAGAGCAGTTTGCTTTTATTTAAGGCCTCCTTACACTGTAGAGAAAATGCAGAACGAACTTTGTGTGAAAAAAGAATCATGATAATAAAATAGTGAAATAAATAGTGGAAGTCATGGTGAAAGCAAATTGCAAAGAGTTTACAAAGCCCAAACAAACACAGAGGAACTCAAGGGCTCATTGCAAATGAATAATGTGATAATTGTTTTATATGGTGAATGTTATAAACCCCAGAGGAACCCGAAGGCAGGAATTCTGAATCTCAGGTACACTGATAATATCTCATAGAATTACTGATTCTCCCAAAGAAAAACCCTGCAAAGTGACAGTGTGGTAATAGATAAAGTATTTAATCTAAGAAGGAAGAAATAATCAGAAAAACACCCAGCCTGTGTTTGTGGACAGATGTGCTATGATGAGCTGCTAATTCCAGAAGCAGCAGGCAGTCTAAGAAGCAAATACACCTCCTTGTAAAACAAGCTTTTCTCCAGGGATGTGAAAGAGAAACTTCCTTTTATTACATCTCCACCAAGGCAGAAGTCTCATTTCAGGTAGAGCAAGATATAACCTGACAGGAAGGATGTAAGGGATGTGCCAAACACCAGTTACAGGACTTTAAATACCCAATTTAACTCGGGTCCTGAAAAACGGAGAACTCATGGCCATTAAATCATCTGAAATCCAATTTTGCTGCAGATCTGTGATACACTTCAAAGTTCAGCTGTAGTAAATTCAGAGAACATCCCTGCTTTTCTCCAGTTTATTAGCAGCATAGTTGAAATGACTAATTTTCACTGGGCTGTGCTCTTGTCCTACTTTCTGCTATTAAGGCAGTGTTGCTTGTCCTAAAGGACAGGAAAAATAACCATTAACTAACTTCTCTCTTTCCTGTTCAGCAGACTGTGTTTGCAAGCCTGTCCTTTCATCTGTTCCTACACTGGGCCTAAGAGACTAATTAAAATCCTGATAAGGAACCTTCTTTTGCACAGCATATATGCAAGAAGTTTGTTCAGTCACTAAGTTCAAGCAGGCATGATCTTTGAAGTAATCTTTCCTTTTTTGTCTTTTCATCCTCTGCCTGCTTGATATTGGGACCCACTTTGCTAATGCAGGAGAGTAATTTGCATTTGCTAGGTTAATTGTGTGTGAAGTACACGCTGGGACATTCAGATTTCATTTCAATATTTTATGTCAAACTTGGGCTGGATGTTTCCTCATGAACAGGAGGAGTTCTGCAGATGGAAAGGTCTCTTTGGTGCTAAAGGTGTGTACAGGCACATTGTGGCACAGAGCTGGACTGGAGGACATGAGCTGTAATTAAAGATGAATTATGCTCCAATCTGATATCAAAATTAGTGGGCCAAATGCTGAGAAATGCTGAACAACTGTTAATTAATCAAACTCCCACTGTATCAGTGTAATGCATTCAGCATCTCAGAATTTAATCTAATTTAATTGCACCTACCTTCATCTAAGATAAGAGTTAATTTCCCTATGGTCTGAAGCACCATTTTCCAACCCTTTGCTTGCAAACCTTTGAATGATCTCCAGGAATAATTCAAGGGCCCACACACAGCAGTTGAAACAAAAGAGGCTGGTAAATAATCTGGACAATTTTGATGGAACCACAGTGAGCAAGACATGGAAAATCATTAGAGGAATCCTCAGAGGGGGATGACTTGCAGAGGAGTTCTTTGGGAATTATCCTAGCGTGGAATTTCAAGTCTTATATTGAAGTCTAACATTTCAAATCTTACATTTAAGTCTCCTTTCAAAATGTCATCCTAAAATCTGACATGGGAGTGGACAAAAAAAATCAATCTTTTTTTTCCAGGTATGGATTAAATTAAAGGGAACCAGTTTGAAGGCAGGATTTTGAAAGGAACAGGGCTCAGAAACTGAATATATTTGTGGAAAGGGAGAACATGAGTCACATTTATTGGATTTGGAAGATTAATGAGCATTTGGATGTTCCTTGTGTACAAATGACACATAACTCCAGACTATGAGTGACACAGGTGAGAGAGAGATCAGAGCAAATAAATTTCTGTGTAATGTAATTTCAAATGAGTTTTGGAGCTTAAATCTGGATGACTGGGAGCCACTGCTCCTCTGAGAGTTTGTTTCACTAAGAGAGGAATGAATTTTTTTATTTTTTAAATTAACAAACTTGCTTTTATTTAAGGAAAAGGTTCTGGACTAGAAGAAGAAGATAGGGAGAGAAGAGAGTAGTTTAGGTTTTATTCCTGGGGGGTTTTGCTACATCTCCAATTGAGAGGGCAGCAACAAGAAAGCAAATCTTGTTTAGAAAATGATCTTCTCTACATGAAATAATAAAAACAGAGAATAAAGTTAAAAGATGGCAAGATAAAAATTAACTTATTCTCAAAGATGTGGCTGTGTTTGTGTGTATTTTCTGCTCCTGTCTGATTCTTTTCACAGGTTTCAGCTTTTACTGGGGTCAGGCTCCAGTACTGTCCTCCCTCCAGATGATTTTGTACATGGATGAGCTTTCTGGTGTCCCTGCCCCTCTCCAGTCTGGACAGCTTTCAAAAACATCTCAACAAGTCCTGGAGAAGACTTCCAAAGGAAACAGGTGAACAGAGTACTGGGACAACAGTACTGAGGAAACAGCTCTGACTACTCCATGAGAGCCATGAGCTTGGAAATATCTTTCCCAAATGAGGTGAGGTTGAGTTCCAGAGGCACTTTTATTCCCCAGGACCTTGGAGAAAACAAAGCAACAAAGCAATGGGGGAAAAAAAACCCCAAAATACTAGAAATAAGAAGGCATTTGTTTCAAGAGCAACTTGGGCAACTCATTCCCTAAGAAACAGATTACCAAGGTCACAGTGACAATGATGCAAAATGAAGTAGAAACTTCTTTATGGATGTATTTTGGGAATGTGTTTAGCATCCAAATTTCATAGAACACATATTCTCTTTGTTTAACTAGAGCTGACACAAATGACCAGTTTCACTTCACCAAGCATGAATATGGTGCTTTCTTCAAAAATTTCAAAACAGCAGGAAATTGATGCTGCTTTAAAAATTTTTTTAAGAAACACTTTTAGACACTCAATTACTCCCATTCTCTTCAACATGTTATTATTGCTGGAAATTATTCATGTGCTTCCAAGAAAATTAACTACCACTTGGGTCTCAAAATCTCTCTTTCATAAGTTGTTCAAATTGGCTGTTTGCTTACCTTAGATTTATGATCTGATGTTAGTGTCTGAATTTTAATTTCCGTTTCTTTCTTCAATTCAACACAATTACTTCCTCTAAAAAAAAAAGAGAAAATTTGCAAATGTGTGCCACAAGTTAAACATCTCCCCATTCAGTCAGTGCTTACTAATTAAAATGTTAATCAAAGTTGAAGTGCTGCACTGTATTGGAATGAAATTATTTCTTCTGGCAATCCATTCACAACTTACAAAATATTGTTGGATTAATGATCAGTCAATTCAAACACCACATGATTAATTCTAGATTGGCCCAGCAATTATTCTGTTGCAGAGGATGTGTCAGGCATCTCCATTCATGATACTTGGTTCCTTTTCCAGGCTTAAAATACCTTGCCAAGAGAAACCAGTTTCTGCCTGAAAACTTACAGGCTTATCCTTGTCATGATTTTAGACTCTGTTTTAAAAGAAATTTGGTTACTTATATTTAGTTTGAGGCAGAGAAAATTATGTCATTTGAATAATTACCTCCCAGGGTGATTTGGATGTACTAAATGTGAACACCTACAGAAAGTGTAGGTGTCCCTCAGTGAGAAAAAGTGAATGGGCTGTAAAGGAGGGGCCTGGAATAAAACAATATCTGTTTGGACACCACTGTAACATTTCTGTGTTGGATTATCCACTGATGTGAAGTGATGCAGCTCCATGTCTGCACAGGGACATGTTCATTTATCAGCTGCAGCTGCCCTAATAAGGATGGTCATTGCCTGGCTGCAGTAACATTAATCCATGTTTGCTCCAGAAAAGCACATTTATGAAACTCTTAACAAGTTTAAATCCTATTTTCATATCAAAGTACTGCTAAACTTATGGACACTAGCAAAAAATTTTATCATCAAACAGTACCAGGAAAGCCCTTACTGAAAAGAGTGTGTCTTGTTTTCCAAGGGTCACCAGTCACTTATTTTCTACCCATGGCAAGGGAAATTTTATAGATATTTCTAACACTGATTTGACACTTTGGAAGCAATCTGAAGTCATAGAGATGTTCTGACCACTTTTACCTCTGCCTGAAACAAAACCCAACAGCTGAAAGGGAAGGGATTTTGATTACACTGTGATCAGGGTGTGGCTGTAATGGAATATTTAATTTGTTGTTCAGTATGAAAGACATTGATTCTTAGATGTGAATCAGGCATACTTTATCCCCAAACATTTTGATTAGTTCAATCACTGCACTTTTCAGAATCCCAGACATCCAAACCACCAGCTGGTCCCTGCTCTGGAACACAGCTTTCATCATATCCCAAGGCAATTCCAGCCAGTTTGGGCACTGGGCACAATGGGAACTGCCCCCAGCTGTGGTGGCAGAGCCCATGGTTGAACCACGGGGTCACAGCTGGGAACAAACACCCAGGGACAGCCCAGCCCAGGGTCACACACAGATACACTTGGATTTCTGGACAGCTCCAATAAACCAGAAGGATCTTTGTGTGCCCTCACTCCAGTTCAGAGTGGGAACACAACCACACCTATCCCCAAATGCCTCTCTGAGATCTGTAAGCATTTCAAGTGTATGACAGAAATAGCACAGGGAGCAAAATCCTGTCCATCTGTCAGTGAATGAGCATGTGATTAAAAAATCCTGCTTTGCTGAACAATGTGCAGTTGGCATTTGTCACACCATGTGGCAGAAATGGACCACAACATGAAGTGCACAACAAGAACAGAAGAGAAAGTTGTCTGTACACCTATCAAAGGTCTTTTAATCAGGAAATAATCTGACAATTTCAATATGAATACCTTGAAAACATGTTTTACAAGTTCTCTTATAACTTTTATTCCTTGTAAATGCTCCAGAATGACAGCCAAGGAAATGGAGCATGTCCTGCACTCGTTGTACCCAGGACTCTGGATTCATCAGATCATTTAAGTTCAATAAAATTTGTAAATGCCAACCAACTTGTTCACTTTTAAGCATGTCCTTGAATACCCAGCACACCTGGGGTGGGCTAAAGTACCTTGCAGAACGGGCTTTGAGGGCTCACCCTGAAGAAAGCCCTTAAAATATTTTGCTATGACATTAAAAAGTGTTTTCACAGAAAGCCTGTCAGGTACTGATTTTAATTTGGCTGTTAATTAGATGCACACAGTCTGGTAAAACTGAAAGAGCCATCAGGTGACTGAGAGCTCTGGAGTCCATGGAAAGTCTGGAATTGTGGTAAGGAACAGAATTTGGCTTTGCATTGAAGCTGCTTCTGGAGTGGTCATTCCCAATTTTATTTTAAACTGATAACATGAAACTACCATAAAGGCTTTGCTGTCCATGCAAGAAGTGTTATAAAATTAAGAAGAGACACTGCAAGTAGCCAAGTGACCTCAAACTGGGAATCAAATTAAGGACTGCTCTGATACTTGTCCCATTTTGGGGTGATCTGGACAGCATTGTTATCCAGAACTTCCCCATATTTATTGCAGAGAGAGACATTCCCACCTTTAACTTCCTGACACACCTTCCTTGGCTGTTTTGTCTGGACAGGCAGAGGCTCTGCCTCCTTCTCAGGCCCACAGGAACACTGAGATTTTTAAATAGCAGAGCACAGGGAAACCTTTCTGCCTCCACAATAATTATGGTGCAATGCCCAGAGTTCACTTCTCTGCCACTGTAGTAAATAACCTGAATGTAATTAAAAATCCAGCTGTATCAGTAACCTTCTGCTGTGTTATCTTCAATGAAACTGAATCAATCTGCTGTGTTATAGTCAATGAAATTTCATCAAAAATGAAATTGAAATTATATAAATTAATCAATCCTGCAGTTGGCCCCTCTCTGCTTGGACAAGTAGTAATTTTCTAGAAGAAACTCCTTAGATTTTAAGTATTTGTGTGCTTACAGTTCTCCTCTCTTGAAGAAAAAAAGTACAGCATCAACTGTCAGCTTTCAATAATTTAGTGAGGAGAATTCTCCTTACCTTGTTTGCTTCTGAGAGTTCTGTTTCAGTTCCTTTGCCAGTTTACAACATGCACACTCAAAAACCCACCACCATTCCAAATAAATCATAAAAAAAGTATCCTTGGAAGAATCCAGTGCCAAACAGGCATCTATGTTCAGTATCCAGTGAGTGAGTTGCTGCCAGCTGTTGCTGCCAGATGACAACAATGTGAAATTAAGAGCAACTCTCAGCATGACTGGATATGGAACTGAAGTGATTCTGCTGTCTCAGTGAAATTCCAGTGCCATGGTGAAAGGTGCAGAGGAGAAACTGCTGCCAGAGGAGCAGCAAGGCAACAGCAGGGCCTGACACTTAATTCCAAATTACAATTAGACATTCCATTCAAGTCATCAGCATCTTGCAGGAACCTTTCTGGGACAAACAGGAGATTCACACAGGTAATATCCCAGTGCAAATGAAAACAACTCCATTCCAGTCAAAGGACTAAAACTCATTTATACGAGCTGGGGATCTGTACTTTTCTTGTCAAGAAGAAACTTCAACTCAACAGCACAGCAAAAGTCTATTATTTTCAATAATAATTCAGGATTTAAAAGCCAGCATTCCCCCTAAAATCAAAACATTGCTACTTGCTGGTCACTGGAGCTGTTGAGGACCTCAGTCTGCTCTCACTGAACCCCACAGTGACATTCCCTGGGGAGTGCACTGAGAGCAGACCACGGAAATAAAAAATTGAGGCAAATCTTTTGCTTTTACTTCCAAAATTCTGACAGCAGAAGACCAGAGAAAGGCAGAGTGAGTCCAACATTTATGGCCCATTGCTAGAGCTCATTTTCAGGCTGATGTATGATGCTGGTTCAAGCTGCAATGCTCTTTTTATTAAAGCTTTAGTCCAGGCCATAAAAGCATAAGATATCAAACCTATTTAAAGTCTAAAGAAAAATAATTTAATAATATCTTACCCCTTCTTCTTGATTGCCTTCTCTAACATTTTCTCATATGATACCTTTTCTTTATCATATTGGGCCACTATTTTGTCAATTTGTGTGCAGTGCAACTTCTGCATGGCACTGTGCTCCTGGAAAACAAAAAAACCAGCAGGACCTTACCATTAGGTTGATGGATTTTTGATGTTCAATTTTCTTACAGCATAAAAAATATCAGTGTACAAACAGACAATTTTTGACAATGGAATTTAATCTGGTCTAGCCATGTGGTGTTAAATATTCCACGTATTCCAAAACAAGCTCCAAAACATTCCTTCTTTGTTTGAAAAATTAAAACCTGCAGTGAACCTTTAAAAAAATGGTACATTTTAAAACAATGCAATGATGGGGGGGGAAAGAGTCATCTGTTGGAAAAAATGTCCATTTACTGTCCACAATTGTGAAGATCTGGCCCACAATCCCCAGTGACAGCAGCACTCTCACCAGAGAGTGAAATCCCACCTGTGGCAGACATCTCCTCTAGCCAGTGACATCAAGCTGTGCAATTCCACTGAACTTTATATTTTCTTTTATCAGAACAGCAGCTCACAATGATGCAAATATTTGACCAGCACAGAGAGCAGCAAATATTGAATTTACACTACAATAGGAAAAATGGTTCTTTCATTTATGTTATTTTATTAATACCCAATTGCCCTGCATTTTATCAAATTGTGGCAAAGAGAACCTCATTAATCAAAACAGCTTCATCCAGGATTTATCTCTATTTTTTTACAGCTCTTTTTGCATCTATTCCACACTTGCTATTCTACTGCTCTTCATTAGTATTTTCTATACACCTTTGCCTTATCACTGTTTCCTCCTCTAAAAATGCTAATTAAATAGTGTTACACTCACTTTTACCAAAACATTAATACAAATGCTGCAATGCTTTCCAAAATCCAGAACTGGGCTGTGCCCAGCACTCCAACCTCTGCCAAGCACTTCCCCAGGGAGCACATCCAGCTTCCAAGTGTTGCAGGCAGAGTGGGGAACTGAATTTGCTGTTCCACAGAGGATTTGAAGGGAAACAAACAGACTCTGTCAATATTCAGACGTGCCAGCCTCACAGGGGGTGTTTACACTGAATAACCAGGCATGGAAAAACAGGGACAGGGAAAAGAATGAGCCTGACAACATCAGCCAGCCACAGGTGACTGAGAGCATCTCTCACACCACCCACTGCCCTCTGAATGAGCAGAACTGTCCAATTCTTGCCATAAAAGACTGAGAACAAACTCTGCAAAGCATGAGGCTTCTGCCCAAACTTCTGTCAAAATTCTAAGAAATATGAGTGTTTTTTTGTAGCATCTCTTGTTTCCAAATGCAAAGTTTCAGTTGCTAAATGTTCTAGGGTGATTCAGAATAAGCTTGCAGGTAAAAGTCTGCTCAGGTTCTCATGATTTCCTTAATCCCACTGAATTTGCACACCTTTCACATGAATATATTCACAAATTACATGTCATCACAAATTGAGGCCACAGTTCTGCCAGTGCTCTGAGAGATGTGAATTGGTGTAAAAAGACTCAAATCACAGCAAAAGTATCCACAGGAAAGGAATAAAGAGTCATATACTGTTCCTTTGGGAAAAGTGATGTGTGTGTGTGCAGAAATCACAGCTCAGTCTATTAAATGGAAGAGGAAATAAATTCCCATTATACAAACTGTTATCCCTGTCCAGTACCTCTCTAAAGCAGCATAAATACTGAGCACAAATGAAAACCAAGGTCTGGAGGCTTCTCATTACAGAATACAAGGATGAGGAAATGAAAAGAAGGAATTAACATTTCCAGTTCAAAAATCCATTTTGCACAACTTTGTCTACAGTCCCATGGTCTTCTGTACTCCTGCTTTTGCATTGTGAAATGGAGATTTTTTTAAATGTTCCTTTTAACTAGGCTTTAATTCAAACAGTACATATTTTCAATGTCAACATGAATGTGCAGGAGATGAATTTGGGGATTTGGATTAATTATGCAATACTGGTTACTGTCTAGAACCATATTAAATTCCTCCAGGGGCACTTGTGACCATCCCTGTTGTGTCTGAAACTGCCAGAACTGTACACCACAATCCTCTGCTGAGCTGCTGAGCTGGTAGAGAATATCTCAAGGTAATCCCTCACTATCCTTCCTCTTCTGTACAGCCCAAAAAGCACAGAAATTACCTGACAGCCCTGAAAAATATGAAAATGAGGTAAGGGCCCAAAAAGCAGGCTGCCAAAAAGTGAAATTGTTTGACTGAGATATGTCCTTTTCTTTGCCCTGTGATCCAGGTCATTCACCTTAACAGCACTCACTATTTAACTTGATAAAGAGATATAAACTAAAGGTCATCATTCAGACACATCAGCTGTTCTGTAATTGAATGTAAGACATTAATTATCTTAACATATTAATTCATACTGGGAGATGAAAGTTACTTCAGGGAATGTAGGCAGGAAATCCTCTACCTCAAAAGCAGCCAAATGCAGGTGTTTTTATGGATGCATTGTTCAAAGAAAAGCAGCTTTGCACAGTATGCAGAAGTGACTGGGCATATTCTTTTAAAATTACCAAAATAACAGGTTGCCAGAGCTAAGATTCAAGAGAAGTTATTCCTAACAAGGAGATTTTTTTAAAATTACATGAATTTGCCACTGTTTTTCAAAACACAAGGAATACTACAGCACCAGGGGCTGACAGCTTCCTACTGGGCTGAGGTTTGGATCATGTTCTTTGCTCCCAAGAGCAATCACCTGCTCTTCAGCAATCCCAACAGAGGGATTTTTGGAGAATGTTATCACAGCTGCTGGGCCAAAGTGGCTGAAATGCTGAACAGAGGTAAATAAAAGGAAGATAACATCAAAGAACAACACCAACAGAATGCTGGAATCCTGGCACCACTTAATTTCTGTTTGCCACAATGCATTTTCCAAAGCCAATTTTAGATGGAAAAGCATTTGACTTCTCTTTCCTTAAGCATCATGAACAATTCCCTTCTGCTTCCTTACTCCTCCAGACCCCTGGAATGTCTCTGGTTAAATGAGAGCCAGCCTATTTCTGGTGTGTTACAGTGGGGGCTCCTTTTTTCTTGTTCTTGCCAAGGTCAGGATGAATGATTCATGGCAAACAGAAGTTTGAGTTCAGACTTGGTGATTTATCATCTCTTATCTGTTTACAGAATATTTACAGACTCACAAGCTGTGAGCTCTATCTAGCTGCTAAACAAACGTGGCAAAAAATGGGTGCTACTGACTTTTTCAAGGTTTTCAAGCACTGTTTACCCAATAATGAGATGACACCTCTATTATTGATGTTTGTGACCCAATGGTGACCACTAAAGGTCTGCAATGGGGACCTTTTTCACCCAGTTACAGAAAACCACCCAAACCTATGANAATACTAAGAACCCCCAAAAAGAGCCAATTACTGAAAGCAATTTCTCCATATTTCATTGTACAGAGAGTCCCATGCCCAAACAACAGTCATGAAAATAAACACAGAGACTGATATTAGAAATGCCCAGGCAGCCATGTGACATCAGATCTGCAGTGGAATTGGAAAGCAAAGAGAGCAAGGGAGCAACTGCCCCAAAAGCCCAGGATGGATTTGCATNCAAGGCCTCAAGTCTAATGTGGTCAGCACCTTTTAACACAGAAAAACTCAAATTCTCAGCATGCAGAGTTCCAACCCTGGTGCTTTTAGGTTCAGTCTGTTCAAACACAGCCTTCCTGAGGCTGATAATGGCCAAGCAGCTGCAGAGCTCTCCTGCTCCTTCCCAGCTGCTAAAATGCACCAAGAACAGTGATGAGCACTGCCCTGAGATCACCTCTGAGCTCACCTGGCTGCACTCTCCTGCTCAGGCTCTCTGAACTGCAGGAGCTGCCCTGGCTGGAGCCTTTAGGCAGGCACTAAAGTGGTGTTAGGACAAGCTCACAGTCTGCACTTAGGAGCAGCAGGACACAGGCTGGCTCAGACATGAAATAGCTGTGCTTGAGCTAATGCTGAAAGCCCTTCTGAGTGCAGGGCTGAGTTTTTAGATTGTGGCTGGCAATTTTTTCCCTCAGATTAGAGGAAGCAAGTGCAAGGCAGAACAGATGGATCATTTTTTTAATATCAGCAAGCACAGCCTTGGCTCAGACATCCTGTGGGTCACGTGTTTGAGGGAGACAGACCCCTGAGAATGTCTACATAACCACAGGACCCATTTCCATAGCAAATTGCTGGCTGTTGGCCAATGAAATGATGAAGGCCCCAAAAATATCAGCCCTATGAAGGTCTAGAAACTGTTGATATCAAAAAGTGTTGGTGACAGACTCTCTTATTTGAGCATGGGCTTTGCACACAACACAGACATGCAGAAATCACTCATTTCCACTCTGCACAGTCAGTGAGGAGGCTGCAATGTAACTATTTCATTTTCTTACCTGCCTTTCTAAGAACCCCAAAAAAGAGCCAGTTAATGAAAGCAATTTCTCCATACTTCATTGTACAGAGAGTCCCATGCCCAAACAACAGTCATGAAAATAAACACAGAGACTGATATTAGAAATGCCCAGGCAGCCATGTGACATCAGATCTGCAGTGGAATTGGAAAGCAAAGAGAGCAAGGGAGCAACTGCCCCAAAATCCCAGGATGGATTTGCATCCATCTGTTTTGGCTTGTCAAAATTCAGAACTTAAGATATTTTCTTCACTTATTATAACTTTTTCTGTGACAATAATAATGGTTTTCTAATGAAAGAGTAATGGTTTTCTAATGGTTTTCTAATGAAAGACTGTGCTTGCTAATATTAAAAATTGGCTGTGACTTTTTACCACAAAGTGTATTTACATAAATACAAAATGATACACATAACTGTGGCATCCCTGCCAAGAAAAAGCTGACCATGAAATGGTTAACACAGATATAAATGAGGAGGAGCAGGGCTCCTCATTTCTCAGCTACACACCCCAGTTCTCTCAGGTGATTCTGCAGTTCCTGCAGTGCAGCACNTAGAAATGCCCAGGCAGCCATGTGACATCAGATCTGCAGTGGAATTGGAAAGCAAAGAGAGCAAGGGAGCAACTGCCCCAAAAGCCCAGGATGGATTTGCATGTTTGCCAAAATTCAGAACTTGAGATATTTTCTTCACTTATAATAACTCTTTCTGTGACAAGAGAAATGGTTTTCTAATGAAAGAGGGCAGGGCAAAATTGGCTGTGATTTTCTACCAAGTGTATTTGTGGTAGTGATAGACATAACTGTGGCATCCCTGCCAAGAAAAAGCTGACCATGAAATGGTTAACACAGATATAAATGAGGAGGAGCAGGGCTCCTCATTTCTCAGCTACACACCCCAGTTCTCTCAGGTGATTCTGCAGTTCCTGCAGTGCAGCACCACCTCCCATCACTACTGCCTTGTTTTTCCATGCTGCCTGTCAAGAATTTGTGCAAGAGGGAGCAAGACAAGGTCATTACCTGGAAAAGGTGAGCCTTGGATGTTTAGATGAGTCAAACAAAGGTGCACCCAGTCTCAGGCAGACATACAAAGGGTTGCCAAAGGGAAAATGTGCTCACTGCAGCAGATTTCAGTACATTTAAAACATCCATGACTTTCTGGGGAGTCCAACCACCATCCCTTAGTCTTCCCATATAATTTAATTAGGAACTGCCTGTGCTAGTGAGCAACTGTTCTCAGCTAGGCTCAGAGAACTCCTAATAATCATACCTTGGCATGTTTCTTCTTTAAGGCATTCAGCTCTTTCTGCTGTTTCTTTAAATGCTTTATATAAGCCTGAAAAAAGAGAAGCTGCATCAGTTTTTCTGTGGCCATCTTGACTTTAGCCAGGTAAAATCCTGGCTACTTAAAACAAAAAATGAGGAGCACATCCTGAAAAGTTTGTGTTAGTACTTACCTTCATTTGCTTTAAATCTTCTATCTTCACTTGAGGAATGAGGTCTATACCTGGGAAGGGATTGATACAGTTTATCTAAAACTTCATACAGACTAGTATTAAAATTTGTATCAAAATCTGAGTTTTACTACAGCATCCTACATTTAATTTAACAATAAATTAATTAATGTTTTTTACCCCATTAAAAAAATAATCACAGGTTAATGAGAAAATTATTCAAGATATAGCTAAGATCCAGTAATTCCCTTTGCCTTGTGGAAAAAGAATTGAATCAATGAGTGTATTTTAATCTCTTCATTCTGGACTGAAGTGTCAAAACACAGCAATTTAAGATTTGAAAAAAGCTCCTTTTTGCAAACACAGCAAACCATTTATGAATATTAGAACAACTTCAGGATTTTGGTGCCTAGCTGGAGATTGCTCTGGCACCACTTCCTCCAGTGGGGAGCTTTCTGGGGTAGGGTTCTACCTGACTCCAAAACTGAGGCCAGGTCTGCTTCTCCTCAGCTTAAAACACAGGAGGGAAGATGAACTTGCAGCCTGTGAGGTAACAAAAATAAATCTGCATTTTGCTTAATCCCAGGCTTTTGGAAAAGGAGCAGAAGTGTGCTCCAAGACTAAAGCAGAGTTAAAAAATGAAGGAGAAACAGAAAACCAAAAGAAGTGAAATGAAATTTCCATCACACAAGACTAACAGTGCTGTGTAGATGAATGACAATGCTTTGATCACTTTAACTGCAACACAAACAAAACCTGATCTCATTTAATGTTTATGCTTTAAGAAATAATTTGTGACATATTAAGGGCCTTTTAAAAACTACTAATAAAAACTAATAAAACTAATAAAAATGTCAATACAGTGCCATGAGAATTGTAGTTTTTAGGTTTTCCTGAGGTTTCACACAGAAATGTTTTCCTGTGCATAAATACACTGCAAATATATTTAGTTAACTGCTCTTAATAATGTCTATGGACTACAAGATTTCCTTTGCCTTGAAAAGGACTTTCTGGCTTTTAAGGTGAATTTAACTGGAAAATGCTCAGACACTGTAAAAGAAGAAAAAAGAGGGGGGGGGAGGAGAGGGAGGCAATCTCCTCAGGGAATATGAATTTTTCTTTTCTTAGAAGCATAAGGCTCTGCTCAAGTATATGATATCAACATTAGCCTAGTAAATGACACAGGAACAGATGCAGGCACAGAGAGAGGCTGAAGTTTTAAAAAACACAGGTGATTTAACTCTTACTGAAAATCTGAGACCAAAAAAACCCCCACCTTCTTGTGCATTTGAAAACCTTCCCCATTTTGCTGCACAAGTTATTTCAAATACCAGGATGAGTTGTGTGTTTTAACAGTGGCAGAATTATTCAGATCTTCAGTAGATTATAGAGATAAGAAACACAAAATAAGGATCATTACATATAAAAATGAGCAGCTCTATTTTTACATGCAAGAATACAGATAAAAAATTGCAGTCAGGAAAGTGTGAAGCACTGGAACCTCAGTTTAAAAGCAGGCCTGCATCATGCTGCTGGGTTTCTAAACAAGACTTCTAAAACAGGTTTCTAAAACATTTACTACACAGAACATTCCCTTAGTTGTGCAGCTCTGACTCCATGGCCAGCAGGAATCAGTTGTCAACCCCAGCAGATTTCATGCCTAATTAACACACAATAAATTAACACTTGTGCATCTTGGTCACGGTACATGAAATATGAAAACACCTCACTGCATCAAGTGACCTGGGGTTTACACCAAAGAACTTCTGAAGGGGTTCAGGTGCCAGGGACAAGCTGAAGCTTTGATTCAGTGCCAAAAGTGGCTCCAGAGAAATGGCATGTGGGTTCTCAGGAGATCACAAGTGTGTTCTCAGCCACGAGTTCAATCTGAGAACAAGAGCCCTCCCTGCTCCTTGTCCCTCCTGTCAATACCTTTGGGCCAAGGATGAATGAGTGAGTGAGCCACACTCTAATTCTTGTGGCCCATTAACAGAAATAATTATTGTCTTTCATTCAGCTGCACAAATTTGTTTTCTCACTTAATCTTCATTACCTGTGATGATATGGGAGAAACAAATAATCCCATTTGACTGTATAAGATGACTTTGTGGAGTGAATGGTGAAGAGTTAGGAAAAAAAACTTATTCACTTATAAATGAGCACAAATTTTTTTTTTTTTACAATAAACATGCCATTTCCATAATCACTATTCAGAGTAAAACCACACTGTGAAAACATTTCTAATTGTTGGGAAATCTCTACAGAATCCAGTGAATTCTAAATACCTTTAATTACTTAAATCTGCAACCTTGCCAAGGGATTTGTGAGGGGAGAAAAAAAGCAGAAGAGTTTCTGTGGACTATGCCAGATAATAGTCACTCCTATTGGCACTCCTCCAGAATTTTGACTGGTAAACTATTCCCAGAGCCATGCAGGTTATGTGTGCAATATACACACATATATTAAAAATATATTTACTGTATACTACAGGTTTACAGCTACACAAAGAGGTGACTCTGTGAAATAAAGCTGCATTACCTTGATACAGTCATTTTAGTAATACACAAAATTCATTTGCAATTAGACAAAGAGAACTGCCAAAGGCAAAGTGATAAGAATGAATATTACTCCAAAATGAAACTTGAAGAATGAGTGTTTCTGTGTGACTTTCTGAATCACTCCAGAGCAGAGGGAGAGGGTTTTGTGTACCTTTCTTAGCATCAGTCCCAGAGCCAAAGCCTGCAGTGGTGCTGGGCCGTAGCTCAGAGCTGCTCTGAGGTGTCACATTGGCTTTGGGGTTATTGGCTTTTCCTTTCCTGTCATTCTTTGAAGTGTCATTTGGTACATCAGCTATATCACTCTGAAAGAAACATCAGAATAAATGGATTGTTGTTTTACCTGGGAAAATTGCTGAACTGGCTTCCTTAAAACACAATAAAATTGAAACATGTTTTCAAACAACACTATAGTAAAGCATTTGTAACCTATTTCAAATAGCTACTTAGTAAAATACAACTCTGTCCCCATTTATTAAAATCTCCCCTCCTAAAGAATGCATTAATGTGATCCATGAAAAGCCAGTGAGTATTTCAGTAAATTACATAAGCCAGACAAAGCACCTTATATTTGAAAATGAGAGATGAAAAGGTGCATTGATTGGAGAAGGACCAGTTTACTTGAAATAAAGAACACAGCATGGACATAAGTGGGTTGTGTTTGTCATTGATCCTACTTACAGTTTCAATACCCATAGCTCTCATTTGGTCTGCTCTTTTTTCTGTGATAGACAAGAATTTCTTTGGATCTGATAAAGCATCCACAATATCTGTAAGAAAAAAGAACTTTCTGTGAGCTTTGGAGCATCTGGAAATTAGTATTTTACAAAGGCTTTCTTTTATCCCTGTTATTGTGAGACAGGGCTTGCAACCAGAGTCCAGCTTTCTGCAGTGAATTTGGCAGGAGTGGAAGTGCTTATTGCCACAGCACCTGGAACATGGAGCAGTTCATAATGCACCAAGGTGTGCTATTAATCCAGGTAACTTATTCAGGAAAAACAGGAGACTCTGTCAGACTGCTCTAACTTCCCCCAGTTAATGCCTGCAGAATTTGAGACCAGGATGGGATGTCCTGAGCCACAAAGCACCAGCTTTGTCCCTTGCCTGAGGGTGCTGACTGACATGGGACTGCAGGGAATGACAGAAAATGCCATTCCATTTCCTAGCTAAAGAGCAATTCCAGGTGGATTAAAGCAATCAGGTGAATCTATTCTCAGTAGCCTCTGGGATATTCCATGTCTGGGACATGAGAGGCTGTGAAATGGCTTTTCTAGGAATGACCAACACCTGGATTTGGACAACACAGTACCACCAGTGCTATCACAGCCCTGGCTACCAGACAGATCATTGAATCTGTTTTCCATATTCAGTGATAAATGTGCAAGCACAGGTTTACAGGATGACAAAGTCATTTTTTTTACCTGCATATCAAATAATCTCTTTCTGTGCTTAACTCCAACAATAAAAAAAAAAAAGTGAAAGTATCAAACCCATCAAAAGGGCTGGTATGAAACTTCTTGTTCAAAGTAGGGGCTGGGCTGTATCATCTCCCTCCCTGAGCTGTTCTGTGGAATGCTCCTCTGAAGCCACAGCACAGACAGGTCTCCCATTCCCACAGAAGTTGTATTAAACACTCATCATTACCCTTGAGATCCATTTATCTACACAAACAGCTCATCTCCAGTAACTGCTGAGACCCATTGATGTCCTCTGAAATTTATTTCACACGCACAAAAGCCATGTAGAATTTATTTTTAGCCATGGCAATGGACTGTGGCTCAGCACCCACTGTTTTTCCTCTCCCTAACTCATTAAGGATGTCTCTTTGTCCTTGGCACACACTTCCCACTGCAAACCCAGGGCTGCCCTGCCAGGGATGTGTCACTGGGAAATGGAACTTGATTATCACGAGCTTCTAGGTAAAAATGACTGAGGAGTTTGGGAGAGCAGAGCCTCTGTGCATTGTGCAAGGAAGCACACGAGCACATCAGCAAAGGCTCAGCACTTCTGAGGGGCAGGTGATTCATCCCTGCCTCTCACACTGCCTTTTGTCCTCTGCTTCTGCTCCCCTTTCTCCCCAGGGAGGTGAGCTGGGGGTGGGCAGCAGCATTTTGTGGGAGAACTGCAATTAAATGTGAGAATCACTTGAAGATTATATTACAGAGGGCACCAAGCACTGAACTAAGCAGCCAGGCTTGCTCACTACAGATTTCTGTAATAGAAGCTTGTCTTTGGAGAATGCTGCTTCATTTGCATCAATTTGTGCCATTATTGTGGTTTTATTGGGAACAGAGGGGCTGATGCAAACAAACCACGAGAAATTACAAAGCTATAAACAAAAACACACATCTTTTAAAGCCTACAATGCATCACCCCTCCTAGTTATTATTCAGGGCACATTTTAAAATCTTACTCATAGAGGTTAAAAAAACAAAAAAGAAAGAAAAAAGAAAGCAGGCAGCTACTGACTTGAGCTCTACCTTCCTACAGGTTTGCTGAAACAACCCTGGAGATCCTAATGATAGCTCATAAAACAATGAGAAGTTCACTGCAGATGATAAGTAATTAAAAGCCACATGCCAGCAGAATACTAATGATTCCACCTGAGTGTCAGAAGTTATTTCCCAGTTGTTCATCATGCTGCTGTTCTATATCAAGGAGGAAAATGCATGAGGCACATCCAGCCTATCTGGGCAGGGAGAGGAGAATTATAATTGATCTCATTTAGCTCCTGTTAGCATGGAGTCAGTTTTTGCCACTGCTGACAGAAAAGTGCAACAGCCAGTCCTCCTGTTCCAGTAGCATTTTATAACAGTGTTACTTTGGGGTAGCAGTGTTTTCCTACCTCTATCAAATAAACCTGCTGACAGTGTAGCACACAATGTGCAAATTCCAAACTGGTGCTGAAGTTCTCTTTGAGAAACAAGTCTTTCACTTCTGCATGTGCAGAATGCAGTTTAAAAAGTCCAGTAAACAAATCTTTCCTCCTTATGGGTCCAGCACACTGAGCAGCTCAAGCCACATCAAACTCAGTGCTAAGTTTAAATTCTATTCTTAGAAAAAGTCTGGTATCATAAAATATCAGTCCCAAATCAGAAGCACGTCCTTAGTTGAGAAAATATTTTAACTGAGTCATTTACTGTCAAAAGCTTCAGTTCAGGTAACAATTAAAGGACACACTTAAACATGTCTCTTAGATTGATGGCTCAATTACCCTTGAGAATCTCAAGTTTAAGCAGAAGCTTACATTTCTCTTGAGACAAAGTCCCTGCAGTTAGTACTGTGAAATGTGCTGTATAATGGCATGGTGGTGCTCCAAGGCCTGGGGCAGAACTCCACAAACCAGGATTTCACATGTGAACAACACAAATGCTTCTGTAACACTTTTTTTCCATGAAATATTGTTACTGAAGTCTCAGCCTGTTCATTTTTTAAAGTCTGGATAAGCACCAGACTTGAACAGAGGTTAGGTCAACCTTCCCTTCCTCCAGTTCCTGCTGTGGAAATCACACTCAGAGAAGTGCAGCCATTCTCTGCGTGGCAGCAGGTTTGAAACAGGTTTTGAAGAGAAAAACATTGATTTGATCAATAATGTTTCACCAGTAACCCCTGAGGTAATTGCTGCAGAGTCAGAGCACTAACACTCTGTGCAATTCCTGTGTCACAGTTTTAAATGGTTTATCCAATGTACATTATCCAGTGTACAAGCAAATTTCATTTGAAGAAGCCCCTTCCCCAGGGGGAACTCATGCATGACACTGATTTTAGTGGTGGAATGATTATTGTCAGCTCTTTGTTCCCACACACACGTGGCAATTGCCACTGTTCAGTATAAATTACCACAGTTCTGCCAACCTGATCATGGAAATGGCTCACGTTAAAATAACTTTCCTGAGAGCCCAAGAACAATTAAACCACTCTAAAAACATGTAAAATCGGGGGAGAGAAAGGCAGAGAGGTTTTGGATGCTGAATTATTTCACTGGGCCATTTCTAAAAATATTCCCAAGAATATGGAATTGGTTTTGGTTGGAAACAACTGTTTCTGCATGTATTTTTTTATACTTATAGGCCAACCAATATGGATAGAGTACATCCTAAGCTTACAGATAATTATGTCAGACAATATGGAATAAAAAAAGATAGACTTTCTAAATTGTCAACAGAGAAAATCAAATTAAGCTGAGTCGTAGCAGCTTATTTTCCACATTATTTTGTCATTTAATAGATATATGCTTTTATCATTTACACTGAGGCAGGCACTAGGTCAAAAAGCAGAATTCTGAACTCAATATCCAAAGGTTCTAAGGAGTCATAGGAAGTTAGAAACACTGAATCTTTCCATCCTCCAGCACTGCATGTGTTATTCTGTGTGGCCCAGTGACACTGGAGCACCTCAGGACTTGCACACCAACCCTCAAGAGCCACAGCCCAGGGAGATCAAGGTTTCTCTCACCTCCAAAGCCATCAGGCACGTATGTTTTGAGCACAATGTTGCAGAACACGGTGGGCAGTGACAGCGGTTTGTTGCCCTCGTTCCGAAGGGAGATGTGTCTGTAGCCTGCCTGCAGCCCATCCAGAGGCAGGATCCTCTGCCCAATCAGCTTGTTGTTGTCATCATACACTGCTATTCTCAGGACAGCCAGGTCAGGGAGGATCACCTGGAAAGCCACAAAATGCAGACATTCAGTGACACTGACACAGCAGCTCCCTCCCCATCTCCCGTGTGTGAACTTTGGCTGCCAGAAACTATCACCACTGAAAGATCAGGTCATTCCCTGCAAACCCCACTTTCCAAAATTAATCTTTCCTAGAAAAGCTTTTTTCACCCTAAATAACGGGTAGATTTCAGGTTATGTAAATCCTGTAGCTCACAGTTACACCAGCTAAGTACTTTATGTGTTTATTTTCATGACTGAAAACTGGTGACAGTGGTAAGAAGGCAGGTAAATACTGCATGGGAAATGACAGAGGCAGCAGCAATCAAAGGGCAGGTAGTGCTGGATCAGGAGGAATTATGACAGAAAAATGGGATTTGGGATGCATCCAAAAGGGCAAGGAGAGGGCAAGCACAGGCTGCTGGGGATGTCTGAGCTGCTGAGATGCTGTGCTGCCAGCAGAGCTGGGTGTGCTGCACTCAGCACAGGGGGTTCAAGGTATGCACAGGAGCAGGGCTGCTGCAGCCTCCTGCCCTCCCTGGAGCAAAGGTGCAACCTCTGTGCATGGAGCAGACTGACAGAGGTGCAGCAGCTCTGTCTGCCCACCTCAATCATACACTGGGAAAGATTTCCCACTGCTTCCCTCCCTGGTGCTATTCACCACTGCCTGTGAGATCAAAGGGAAGACCTCAGTAAACTGTGCCTGCCTTCTCCCTTAGACTTTCCCCCTGCCACTTCCATTGTCAGTCTTGGGGGGCACAAAATAAAGGCTGCTTTTGGTCTCTGAACCCCTGTGAGCACTTCATGGATATCCTGCTCCACTCAGCTCAGTACTCCCAGCACAGGCCACCACCAGCACTTACTCCCCTCTCCCCTTACACAACAGAGGGACAACACAGAACCCAGGTTAGCATGACTGAAACTTTATTTTAATTAAAATAAAAACGAGAAAACATGACAGAAGAACAATCAAACACAGTACCTGAGGACAACTGGGTAGGGTTAAACATCAGCCTGAGGAGAACAGTGCAACCCAAACAGGGCAGGTAAGATCTCTCCCCTCCAGGTCACAGATCAGCACATTTCATGATGGTATTTGACATAGATTTGCCAGGGAACAGAAGTGGGGAGTACGTTTATTGTTCCCGCTCCATTAATATGTTTTGTGGTGTCCTGGTAGGCACCTCCACTCTCTGATGATGTTTTAGCACTGTGCACCCCGTGCCTTCAGTACCTCCAGCCAGAGGAACCCTTCCTGCTGTGTTCCTGCCACTCACCTGCTTGATCTTCAGTGAATGTTGATTACATTGCTAAGCTGTAATAGGGAGAAGAAATCCAATCTCTTGGCTGATATAAGAGTTCAAGAGAATGTGTGACCATGGGACTGCTTACTGAAGAGTTGTGATGAGAAATATTTGCCACAGCCTCTGTACCCATGTCCCAACAGAGGTTGCACAGGGCTACACCCTGGAATTGATGGCCCTTTTGATGTAAGAAATCAGACAGCAGCACATGCAGCTCATATGGCAGCAGAATTGCTTGTACACAAGCATGTTCCCTGTGCCTCCTCACACACAGAGAAAAGCACCTGAAGTCACATTCCTTCTGAATATGAGTTCTGAAAAAAACTCTTGCATCAACTAAAGTTCTATTAAAATCTTGCTATGCTGTTGGGAAAGCAGATTAAGTGTGTAATCTACCCAAGTGTGAGGAGTTATCGTCACTTGGCAAAGTCTGAACTTTGGAATAAAAGAGCAACAATTTTGCATGACAACAAAACAGGTGTAAGCAAAACAGATGTTATCAAAGACAGCACTAACACATGTAGTCTGGATGAAACTCCAGGCAACAGAAGAAAAATAAAATAAATATATATATGTGTATCATATATATATAAAGACTGAGAGATTAAAAACTGAACACGGACAAATGGTCTCTCTCTTTAAATCCCCCATGCCAAGAAAAAAAGGGTTGTTTTTCTTTTGGTATTGAAAAAAAAAATGAAGAAAAAGGTACATGATGCACATGGACTACTGAAGGAGGGAGCTGGCAACACGCCTGAGGAACACAGCACCCTTCCAACTTTTCCATGTAATGACATTGACCTTAGCTTTGGATGCAGCATCTCACCTGCCCTCTGGGCTGAAGGAACAGTGCAAGAAAGCAGCCACTGCCAGGGCAGGGAAGAAGAAATCTCCAGGGAATGATGGTGTCCACCAGCGGGGCTCATTCTGAGCAGACTGCATACCTTGAACACAGGCATGGTCACAGAGGAGGTGGCTACCTCCAAGTGGGAGGAGGAAGCAAAGGGGAGGAAAAAGCCAAATGGAAACAAAAACAACAACAACAAAAAAATCATGTGATAGCTACAGAGGTTATCCATTAGAAAAATAAAACCAAAGCAAAATTAAAAAATAAAAACCAAACCAAACCAAAACCAAGCAGCCTGTTGAAAGCTGATTTCAGCTTTCCATTGTTTACTGCAGTAAACAGGGGCCCTACAAACCCTTTTCCATGAGAGCAGGCAGGCTGAAGCAGGGAGGGCTGGCTCAGGAGGGCAGGGAAGCTCACGGGCACAGGCAAACCACAGAGATCTCAGCAGGGATGCCCCATCCTACCTTCCTGAAGACAAAGGACTCCTCATTGTAGACAGGGTTGAGGCCGTTGTTCATCACCATGCGCGTGCGGAACTCCTTGCGGATGGTGTCCGTGGGCAGCCCGTACATGTCCACCTCCACGTAGGTGCCAATCTTCTTGTCTGACAGGAACTGCCCAGATATCACCTGCCACACAGCAACACAGTCAGGAAAAGCAGTACTAAATAAAGATATCAGAATTAGTGGTCATTTTTTACTGACAGCTCTCTGAACAATGGTTTATAGCTGACAGATGTGTTTAGCTCGTCATATGAAAATGGAATATTTAAACTGCACCATCTCTTAGAAAAACTTTTGTGATCAGATCAGGCAGCAGTGACAGAATGAGGGGACAGTCTCAAGTTGCACCAAGGGAAATACAAGTTGGATATTAGGAAAAAGTTTTTCATGGAAAGAATAATGAAGTACTGGAATGGGCTGCCTGGGGAGGTGCTGGAGTCACCATCCCTGGATGTGGCACTCAGAGCCATGATTTACTGAGGTGTTAGTGCTGGGTTGGACTCAATGACCTTGAAGGTCTCTTCCAACGCAGTGATTGTGTGATATATAAACATAACCTTCATCTGAAATGCCTGTGCTATGGTGTTACCAGCCAGTGTCTCACAGATGCATTCACTGTATGGAAACACTGAATGGAACAAGCAGAGCTGGCTCTGCTATTCCACAACTTCAAACATTCTGTTCAGAAGCATTTTTTCTATGATACATCTAAGAAACTACAGCTCTGCCTTCACTTAGGTGAAGGTTTGAAAGTAATCATGTGGCAGCCTGACTCCATATTACTGTGGAAAGTGCAGGATGCTTAAAAAGTGAAAAAAACCCAAAAAACCCACAGGATTCCTCTGTATCATTATATATACGAAGATTTGTTGCCATTTCACTCCAAGTCAAGATTCCTCCAGCCACAGCAGGTGATTACTCCAGGGAAAATGTTTATTTCATCAAGATGATCTATTACTTAAAAACACAGCTAATGTTTTCATTACTACAATCAAGGAGGGAAGAAACAAACTGAAACATGATTTCACAAAATCCTTCTGGTTCCATGACCGAACATCCTTCTGGGAAACACTCTGGATAATAGATCTGTAAAGTGATGTGGCTGAGGGGTATCACTGCTGGCTTTTGGTCCACTCAACTCCTTAATTACAAAATGTACATGGAATTTTATACTGGTTTTAGTCACAAAAGAAAAGTAACTGTCAAAATACATGACCTAGGAACTATCTTATCCCACTTCCTTCTTGGAGGGACTGTGCTTTCATTTACCATTTAAGAAAAACAACATTAATAAAACATGTTGATTCTTCTGGAGGTGCAAATGGAACTTAGTTACACATCTAGAATGCATGAGGAATGCTTGGCCAGCGTGGAAATTTAGATTTCCATGGTGTGAAATTTAAATGCAGGACATGGAAAATGCTAAATGAAAGCTGCAGCCAAAAAACAGATTTACAGTCATCAGCCTCCTTCAAGAACTTGGTCCCTAACCATGCTTTAGAGCTAAAACAGGAGTTTTATGGACTTTGTTACTCAGAGATAATTCCAATTTAGGGGTTCACATCAACCATTTTTCTCTATTATTTTGGAAATATCCTGTCCATGTGTGCCCAGAGTCCTCCCTGCTCTGTGTGACAAGTGATGTTGTGCAATTTCATCATGTACATGGGAATGAGCTTCACTCCTTTATCCATTTGTGTGGGCCCATGTAATTCCAAAGGACCATGAAGGCTGTTGGAATATGACAATGTGTGATAACACAGAATTTCTAACTCTATCATCTTCCACTCAGATCAAATACACAAAGGCATCTTAGCCAGCAACATAAAAAAATTAAGGAAACAATTTGCTGACATCTCCCCAGCCCAAGCCCATTGATGTATAAATGCTATTTGTGATGATTTGGATGTGCTTTGGGAGGTGGTGCCAGCTGTGTGTGGCTGTGGTACCTGCACAGAACACGTTGCAGCAATAACTCCATCTACAGGAGTTTCAGAGAAAGGGTCGAACGTCCGGTCTGGCCGCCGCATGAAATCTGGCTTCAGCAGGTACCTTATTGCAAAGGAAACAAGGGAAAATGATTCCTGATTGGAAAGTTAAATTGTATTAAATAGCTATGAAATGGGTGCTCTGCCTATAAACAATGAGCTCTCCTACAGCTCTGTAAAATACAGACTCATTGCAGCAAATGTGAGGAAGTAAAAGAAAGCATTATGGTGGTCTGGAACACAGGTAAATATTCATTTTCATTTTGAATTACCAGCTACTGAGAGATGAAATCAATCCAGGATTTTAGGATAAAAATAAATGTAATATAATCAAGGACATTTCAAAAGAACTGAATAATACAGTTTAAAAATATAGGGAGTTACCATATAATAAAACACAGCTGTTCTCATTTGTTTTAACACTTTGGAAAAGCACAGTGGGATTTCTCAATTTTATTTTTTCCAAATGAAGCAGTTCCTTAGAGTTCAAGCCTCATAACACTAAATTCCAGCTTGAAGCTAATTTTTTCCTGTTGGTTATGAAACCTTGAGGGAAACAACTGATAATGTCAGTGCTGCCAGATTGTTAATTACAGCAGCATGAAAGGTACCACCACAATAACACTTCCAACACCTCCCTGAGGACCTCACACTGGATCAACATCTCAGGGAAGCCAATATGTGCTCTGATGCACCAAAATCCAGGATTCTGCCCTCAGAATGAAACAGCTGATCACTGCAGAAAGGCTGCACAGTACAGACATTCTCTTCCACTGATGGAGGAAAATGTGGAACTAGAAAAATCTTGCTAATTCTGCAACCCGGACAGACAAAGCTGTTAGAAGATTAGTTTTATCCACCCTTAGTCTCTCTAGTGAATCACTGGTAATATTATAAGGGCCTAGACAGAATTCAGAGATTAAAAAATGCTAGAAAAATTGCAGTGGAAAGCATGTCAGTGTTTTCAGTCATTTTTTATAACTTGGTTTCTGTTTGAAAGTAATATTACTCCTTTTTCTTCCATTAAAAATGTTTTTCTTCCATTAGAAAAAGTGATTTCTTCATATTTTGCTAATTTAAAGTAGGTTGGGGCAGAAGGGAACTAACAATCCTTTGCCTCTGTTTTCAGCCTGCTGAAATAAAAAAAGGTGAAATGATCCTGTTCCATCAGCATGAAAGCTGCAAGTCTGAGAAAAGAGGAGCATAGGCAGATGGAAATGTTCAGTTTTTCATTTCCTTTCTGTCACTGAAACACCACATTTACAATGCATAGCAAAATATTACCATGAATTACCACTACATTATTATCAAAAACTGATGTAAGAATCCAGGATTTCAGTTGATAATTTTGCCTGTCCCTCAGAGAATTTGGCAACAGTAAACAGGTACTCTTTTACTAAGCTGGGGAGTCCAACAAGAAAGGAAACAAACTCTGCCATAAGAAAGCCTTGGTTTCCTTCTATTCTTGTTATTTGGACTGGAATTTACAGAGGCTGCATCTTTGTCAAAGCCAAGAGCCCCTTTTGGGGGCATGAAAATGCTGAGCCCTGTGTGCCCATTCTGCAAATGAGCAATTGTACCAAGCTCCAAATACTCAGATTTTCTTTCTGAATAAGATCTGCAGTAGTAAAAGAGTAGAATTTGCAGGTTCTAATGGAGTCTGGACTGTCATTTCCTGAGATTCATTAAACTCCTCCTTTTCTCCTGGTGCTAATGATCAGTCTGTCCTATCAAGGTCTGTGCCCAACATTTGAGAAAAATCAGCATCACTTGAACATCCTTTCTCATGCAAAAATCGTGAGCAAGGACTTAGATGAAACATTTCAGTACTCTCTGTGAAATCTGTGCTCCAATTAAGAGTCCACAGATTAAAAATATGTTCCCTGTATATTCAGATTCCACTTGTCCAAGTACATTTGGCAATTCTGTGAACTGTGCACTGAATCTCCATTCTGGGGCATATCTTCAAAGAAAGGCTGAGAACAGAAGGTGGGGATGGAGTNGTCTGAGAAAAGAGGAGCACAGGCAGATGGAAATGTTCAGTTTTTCATTTCCTTTCTGTCACTGAAACACCACCACATTTACAATGCGTGGCAAAACATTACCATGCATTACCACAACATTATTATCAAAAACTGATGTAAGAATCCAGGATTTCAGTTGATAATTTTGCCTGTCCCTCAGAGAATTTGGCAACAGTAAACAGGTACTCTTTTACTAAGCTGGGGAGTCCAACAAGAAAGGAAACAAACTCTGCCATAAGAAAGCCTTGGTTTTCTTCTGTTCTTGTTATTTGGACTGGAATTACAGAGGCTGCACCTTTGACAAAGCCAAGAGCCCCTTTTGGAGTACTCACAACTGCACAAAGGCATGGAATGGCTGAGCCCTGTGTGCCCATTCTGCAAATGAGCAATTGTACCAAGCTCCAAATACTCAGATTTTCTTTCTGAATAAGATCTGCAGTAGTAAAAGAGTAGAATTTGCAGGTTCTAATGGAGTCTGGACTGTCATTTCCTGAGATTCATTAAACTCCTCCTTTTCTCCTGGTATTAATGATCAGTCTGTCCTATCAAGGCCTGTGCCAAACATTTGAGAAAAATCAGCACCACTTGAACATCCTTTCTCATGCAAAAATCGTGAGCAAGGACTTAGATGAAACATTTCAGTACTCTCTGTGAAATCTGTGCTCCAATTAAGAGTCCACAGATTAAAAATATGTTCCCTGTATATTCAGATTCCAGTTGTCCAAGTAAATTTGGCAATTCTGTGAACTGTGCACTGAATCTCCATTCTGGGGCATATCTTCAAAGAAAGGCTGAGAACAGAAGGTGGGGATGGAGTTATTTAAATAACTGTGTACAGTATTCATGATCTTTACAATATGAACACAAAGCCTCTTCCATCTCATTTAAAAACTAGGCATAATTAAAAGCACATTCATTAGAATACCTCCTTATGGGGGCCAATTCTCCCTGAACTCTGCTGATTTCTACTCTTCACCTGGCATCCCATTTTCCTTTTGTAACACATAATTAATAGTGACAAAATTTTATTAAAACCTCAGCAAAGGGCTCTCACAGACAGTGACAAAGTTTCAATCACATCACTCACCCGCACGATCCATTGTACTCAAACTTCCCTTGATTCAACTGCATTGCTAAATCTGCCAAGAGAGAAGATTTACTCACTTTCCTGCTGAATAATGCAGATCATGAACTAGATCAGAAAATAAGGCTGTTTTTTCCAGAATAATAAATTTAAATAAAAACTTAATTTAATGCACATAAAACCCACATCTAAGAAATAAAAGGAAGCAACAGGAAAATTTTGTATTTTTTCCCAGGAGTAAGAGCTTTACCAAGCACACTGAGGTCCATGCTGTGCTTAGGAAACAGCCTTTCCCTGAATCCAAACACACTTGGCAGGCAGGGAAGTAACAACTGTGGACGTGTTAAGTGCCTGTGATGGGATTTCCATTCCATTCCATACACTTCTGGTATCTACAGCACAGATGGCTGCATTTCTGCAGATCACTTGGAATACCAGAGGGATACAGGAGCTTTAACAGTGCAAATAACCTCAAAATAAAAAATATACCAGAGGAGACATCCTTGAAGGATGTATTGTGCCACACTGACCACAGACAGCTAGCCCTGATGGAGCTGTCTGCATCCTGATGTTTTAAAGAGGGTCAGGTGCATATCCCACTGGTTTGCTGTGGAATTAGTTGAATAAAATACCACACAAAGAAACCACAAAGATCACAGCAGCATTGCTTAAGTTTAACAGTTAAAAGCTTGTGAGTGCATTGTTACAGCACTTGTATAGAAAGAGACATCATAAACCTCTAACAACCTCCCTCTCACCCAACCCTCTCCAGAACTTTGTAAAAATGAAATGTTTTCTCTTGGTTTAGCAACAAAACATGTATTTCTCTTGCCCAACTGACTGCACCTTCAAAGGGAAAAAAATCTATTCCACTGGTGCTCTGATATCCAAAATACAAGATTGTCATATGCCCATACCAGTTATTACTGGATTTACTGGGCAGCTGTAACTTTTAATTACCTCAACCATCTTCATCTTGACAGCACAGCTGGATCACAGAAGAGGAATACAGGAAATTCCTCACTTCCACTTGGACAATTACTGCTCTTAATTTGCAATATAAAGGGGTTGGGGATGACAAGCAGTGGGCAGAGGCAGTGCTGGGAGCACAGTGAGGGTTGTGTTTCTGCTCCAGCCTCCCTGTCAGGTCCAGTGAGTGCTGTACAAGCAGTGAATTCCAGAGTATCCCCTCTCCTGCTTCCTCAGCTGTGAAACTTGGCCTCAGCTCTGCAGGACAGAACTCTGGGGTGACCATGGGGAGTGTCTGCAGTACCAAAGACACCCCTGAGGGAGAGGGAGACAAGCACAAAAGCACTGCCACAACCAGAAAAAGGCAATGGGAAACGGGTCTGTGATATATATGACTGAAGACACTCNATCAAAAACTGATGTAAGAATCCAGGATTTCAGTTGATAATTTTGCCTGTCCCTCAGAGAATTTGGCAACAGTAAACAGGTACTCTTTTACTAAGCTGGGGAGTCCAACAAGAAAGGAAACAAACTCTGCCATAAGAAAGCCTTGGTTTCCTTCTATTCTTGTTATTTGGACTGGAATTTACAGAGGCTGCATCTTTGTCAAAGCCAAGAGCCCCTTTTGGGGGCATGAAAATGCTGAGCCCTGTGTGCCCATTCTGCAAATGAGCAATTGTACCAAGCTCCAAATACTCAGATTTTCTTTCTGAATAAGATCTGCAGTAGTAAAAGAGTAGANACTCTTCACCTGGCATCCCATTTTCCTTTTGTAACACATAATTAATAGTGACAAAATTTTATTAAAACCTCAGCAAAGGCCTCTCACAGACAGTGACAAAGTTTCAATCACATCACTCACCCGCACGATCCATTGTACTCAAACTTCCCTTGATTCAACTGCATTGCTAAATCTGCCAAGAGAGAAGATTTACTCACTTTCCTGCTGAATAATGCAGATCATGAACTAGATCAGAAAATAAGGCTGTTTTTTCCAGAATAATAAATTTAAATAAAAACTTAATGTAATGCATATAAAACCCACATCTAAGAAATAAAAGGAAGCAACAGGAAAACTTCGTATTTTTTCCCAGGAGTAAGAGCTTCACCAAGCACACTGAGGTCCATGCTGTGCTTAGGAAACAGCCTTTCCCTGAATCCAAACACACTTGGCAGGCAGGGAAGTAACAACTGTGGACGTGTTAAGTGCCTGTGATGGGATTTCCATTCCATTCCATACACTTCTGGTATCTACAGCACAGATGGCTGCATTTCTGCAGATCACTTGGAATACCAGAGGGATACAGGAGCTTTAACAGTGCAAATAACCTCAGAATAAAAAAAATGTATTAGAGGAGACATCCTTGAAGGATGTATTGTGCCACACTGACCACAGACAGCTAGCCCTGATGGAGCTGTCTGCATCCTGATGTTTTAAAGAGGGTCAGGTGCATATCCCACTGGTTTGCTGTGGAATTAGTTGAATAAAATACCACACAAAGAAACCACAAAGATCACAGCAGCATTGCTTAAGTTTAACAGTTAAAAGCTTGTGAGTGCATTGTTACAGCACTTGTATAGAAAGAGACATCATAAACCTCTAACAACCTCCCTCTCACCCAACCCTCTCCAGAACTTTGTAAAAATGAAATGTTTTCTCTTGGTTTAGCAACAAAACATGTATTTCTCTTGCCCAACTGACTGCACCTTCAAAGGGAAAAAAATCTATTCCACTGGTGCTCTGATATCCAAAATACAAGATTGTCATATGCCCATACCAGTTATTACTGGATTTACTGGGCAGCTGTAACTTTTAATTACCTCAACCATCTTCATCTTGACAGCACAGCTGGATCACAGAAGAGGAATACAGGAAATTCCTCACTTCCACTTGGACAATTACTGCTCTTAATTTGCAATATAAAGGGGTTGGGGATGACAAGCAGTGGGCAGAGGCAGTGCTGGGAGCACAGTGAGGGTTGTGTTTCTGCTCCAGCCTCCCTGTCAGGTCCAGTGAGTGCTGTACAAGCAGTGAATTCCAGAGTATCCCCTCTCCTGCTTCCTCAGCTGTGAAACTGGGCCTCAGCTCTGCAGGACAGAACTCTGGGGTGACCATGGGGAGTGTCTGCAGTACCAAAGACACCCCTGAGGGAGAGGGAGACAAGCACAAAAGCACTGCCACAACCAGAAAAAGGCAATGGGAAACGGGTCTGTGATATATATCACTGAAGACACTCTTAGATAAATTTAAAAACCCAATCAAAACAACAAATAGCCTGTCCTGCTATACCCACACCTTCACAGGAACAATGCATCTCCTCTCAGACCACCCTGTGGAGAGGCATCTCCATTCCCTGGCATCATTCTCCCAGCTGGGATCTCAGCCCTCACCCTCTGCTGCTGAGCACAGGACTCCTCACACTTCACAACAACTGCTCTAGAAATGCATTTGTCACACACTCATTGCTTTTCTCCACCTTCATCTGTGCACTCCATCTTTGCTTTGCACACATGCACCAACTGTGCCAGAGCTGTGTTTTGTGAAAGCACTCATTTCCCTGTAATTAACACTTATTATTAATAAAACCCATTTCTGTGAGAAGATGCAGTACTCCATTATTTTTCCATAAAAGGGGACTGAATTTTCCTTCTGTGCATGGCTTTTTTTTTTTCATATTGCTCCTTGTCTTACGCTTCTATAATTCCACCCTGCTGCATTATTGAGCCATATGTCTGGTTCCTCCAAAAGTGCCAGCAGCAAATCCACGGCATCTGTTGGAGAGCTCCTGCCCAAGCCATTCTTTAGGATTGAGGTTCAGTGGTCGTTGCTGCCTACCTGGGGTCTGATAGTTCAGTGAGACCATCTGGCAGCCAGCGTTCCAGAAAATCTGAGGCATGTAATTACTGGAATCCACACGGCCTCCCTTCGGGTATATCCGACTCATTTGTCGTTTGTTGTAACTATGGCATTCATCAAGGAAAATCAAATAAAAACACCACACAAATGTACAGTCGTGTCCTGGCAGCTTCAGTATTTCATCAAAACACACTTCTGTTCATCTCACTGTTTCTCCTTCCATGAGGAGCATATTCCAGTGTGTTTTCCTTTGTGGATGTGCAATACTAAGTGTAGAAAGGTGCATTTTTTGCATTAAACCTTATTTTAGGGTTGGTAGAAAAGGGGGATGAGGAGGTGAAAGGATACTTCACAAACTCAATGGCATGAGTCTTCAAATAGCCTAGTCCAACTGATTCATTGAAAGAGGACATGTTGTGGTGAATATTACGTTCTAGAAAGAAAAGACAAGACATTTTAAAGCACTTCTGTACTGACAAATCACAGCTCAAAATCATGCACTATAGCAGCAGGACACAGCAATCTCTGCTCTCTTTCCCCCATTATCTACTACTCATAGAATCAAATTATAGTGATAAGAAATTTCATAGAATCAAATTACAGCAATGAGAAATTTCATAGAATCAAATTACAGTGATGAGGAATTTCATAGTATTTCTGACTCTTTCACTCCTTGGGAAATCAACAAAATTCTCATTTTTTTGTTTAGGACAACATTGTTATTCAGAGCCTGCGTTGTGTGCTCAACATGATAAATGGTCTGGTGTGCAGTATCAGCTCAGTGCTGAGCAGTGTGACAGCTGTGCTCACCTGACTGCAGACACAGATGAACTAAAAAATCAGCATTTCTGTGGAAAGGCCCNTCTAAGCCAAATCTGCAGGAGGTTAAAGACAGTGCAAATTAATACAAGAGAAGTGGAGGTTTAGTGTCACAAGTTAAAATTGGTTTTCTTGCTGATATAAGACTCTCAGTGTTACAGGATGCATGCAAGAGGGCTGATGATAGAAAAGCTCTTCAAGCAGTGGGTAAATATTACATGAAGTTAGTAGGAAAACACTGGCATAAAAGATAAATATTCCAACAGCCTGAAGAATGCTGGGAGATAATGATCCATCTTTGTCAAATAAATTCCAGAAACTGTGATTTAATATGCATTTTCTGGTAGAAACTGTGTATACTTGGCACTCAGTAGAATCTCCTCAGCATCAAAACACAAATAGGTTCCACTATTATCTTTATTAACAGAAGCAACCCAAAATGTAGGAACCACAGCCTTCACTAGACAAACAGATGTCACAAGAGACACAGTACCAAGTTCACATTCTTATCCACTTCAACTGATAAAAATCTGAATCCGTCACATTTATAAAGATGCACTTTATTTATAAAAGAACTTAACAGTTTTCTACAAGTATCTCATCTGCTAGAAACCCCCATCAGGAAGCACCTCTTAAATGGCTCTACCTGTCCAATATTTGCCTTTCCCTAAACCAGTTTGAAATAATTCTTTTAACTGAAATTTAAAAAAAAAAAAAATCTCTGTCAAGCTAAGCAATCTCTGCATACTCATCATATTTTTCCCACACATGCATGTCTGGGTTGTTCTCCTACCAATGAGCCAGTGACCAAANAGAACTTAAGAGTTTTCTACAAGTATCTCATCTGCTAGAAACCCCCATCAGGAAGCACCTCTTAAGTGGCTTTACCTGTCCAGTATTTGCCTTTCCCTAAACCACTTTGAAATAATTATTTTCACTGAAATGAAAATAAAAAAAATCTCTGCTTAGCTTGACAATCTCTGCATATTCAGCATATTTTTCCCACACATGCATGTTTGGTTGTTCTCCTCCCAATGAGCCAGTGACCAAAAAATCTGACTGTAGGCTGGCAGTGACTCTCTGCTGGGAAGTATCAAGTGTATTCAAACATCCTTGCAGTGCTGCTTTNCCATAAAAGGGGACTGAATTTTCCTTCTGTGCATGGCTTTGGTTTTTTTTATTGCTCCTTGTCTTACGCTTCTGTAATTCCACCCTGCTGCATTATTGAGCCATATGTCTGGTTCCTCCAAAAGTGCCAGCAGCAAATCCAGGGCATCTGTTGGAGAGCTCCTGCCCAAGCCATTCTTTAGGATTGAGGTTCAGTGGTCGTTGCTGCCTACCTGGGGTCTGATAGTTCAGTGAGACCATCTGGCAGCCAGCGTTCCAGAAAATCTGAGGCATGTAATTACTGGAATCCACACGGCCTCCCTTCGGGTATATCCGACTCATTTGTCGTTTGTTGTAACTATGGCATTCATCAAGGAAAATCAAATAAAAACACCACACAAATGTACAGTCGTGTCCTGGCAGCTTCAGTATTTCATCAAAACACACTTCTGTTCATCTCACTGTTTCTCCTTCCATGAGGAGCATATTCCAGTGTGTTTTCCTTTGTGGATGTGCAATACTAAGTGTAGAAAGGTGCATTTTTTGCATTAAACCTTATTTTAGGGTTGGTAGAAAAGGGGGATGAGGAGGTGAAAGGATACTTCACAAACTCAATGGCATGAGTCTTCAAATAGCCTAGTCCAACTGATTCATTGAAAGAGGACATGTTGTGGTGAATATTACGTTCTAGAAAGAAAAGACAAGACATTTTAAAGCACTTCTGTACTGACAAATCACAGCTCAAAATCATGCACTATAGCAGCAGGACACAGCAATCTCTGCTCTCTTTCCCCCATTATCTACTACTCATAGAATCAAATTATAGTGATAAGAAATTTCATAGAATCAAATTACAGCAATGAGAAATTTCATAGAATCAAATTACAGTGATGAGGGATTTCATAGTATTTCTGACTCGCTTTTCTGTTACACTCCTTGGGAAATCAACAAAATTCTCATTTTTTTGTTTAGGACAGCATTGTTATTCAGAGCCTGCGTTGTGTGCTCAACATGATAAATGGTCTGGGTGTGCAGTATCAGCTCAGTGCTGAGCAGTGTGACAGCTGTGCTCACCTGACTGCAGACACAGATGAACTAAAAAACAGCATTTCTGTTGGAAAGGCCCATGGGATAGAACCAACCTCCAACAGCTTCACATTCTCCCAGTAATTTAGTGACTCCATGTGGATGGCTAATGGAATAACATGCTAACTTTACATTCAAGAAAACAAGTCTACAAACATCCTGGTGATGGTCATTAAACTATAAAAATCTTACGCCTTTACTCTGAAATTCAGGAAATTTAGAGATTAAAAACTACCTAGGTTAAGCAAATACTTGTATTTCATTCAACCCTTTATGTTACCTTCTGCTACATCGAAACCTTGAAATTTTACAGGTTGAGCATAGTTGACCATTGTTGATAAATATGGATGTATATTGGTTGTGGCACCTACATATTTGTAAGATGCCATCCACGCTTGCTCGTCTTCCACAGTTACTAAACCCTGAAAACACATTAAAAACAACAATCACCATTTCTGTGTGCAAACCCTGCTGTTGGGTGGCTTTTTCAAAGGTGGGGCAAAATTCTAAGCCAAATCTGCAGGAGGTTAAAGACAGTGCAAATTAATACAAGAGAAGTGGAGGTTTAGTGTCACAAGTTAAAATTGGTTTTCTTGTTGATATAAGACTCCCAGTGTTACAGGATGCATGCAAGAGGGCTGATGATAGAAAAGCTCTTCAAGCAGTGGGTAAATATTACATGAAGTTAGTAGGATAACACTGGCATAAAAGATAAATATTCCAACAGCCTGAAGAATGCTGGGAGATAATGATCCATCTTTGTCAAATAAATTCCAGAAACTGTGATTTAATATGCATTTCCTGATAGAAACTGTGTATACTTGGCACTCAGTAGAATCTCCTCAGCATCAAAACACAAATAGGTTCCACTATTATCTTTATTAACAGAAGCAACCCAAAATGTAGGAACCACAGCCTTCACTAGACAAACAGATGTCACAAGAGACACAGTACCAAGTTCACATTCTTATCCACTTCAACTGATAAAAATCTGAATCCGTCACATTTATAAAGATGCACTTTATTTATAAAAGAACTTAACAGTTTTCTACAAGTATCTCATCTGCTAGAAACCCCCATCAGGAAGCACCTCTTAAATGGCTCTACCTGTCCAATATTTGCCTTTCCCTAAACCAGTTTGAAATAATTCTTTTAACTNGTGCACTTTAGACTGAATTAAACTTCCAGCAGCCCGTGAAATCAAACTGACACCATCTTTTAATGCTCATCATCAGGGCTCAACCCAACTGCTTTGCAGAAATGTGCATATTGAAGGTTCACAGATCTGATCCCAAAATATGCCAAACAGCACACTCCTGTATTAGTAAAAACAGGCTTTTTCTTCTCTTTTTGTTACTAGGTAAACAGCTGTTAACAGAGCTCAGTCAAATTCAGACAACATTTACTCAATGAAACCAGTTCTTTTCAGTGTCTTAACTTTTAAAAAGCCATTAACTCAGGAAAAACTGATCACCCATCTTCTAAAACCCAGGGTTCTTTAAAATGCTACCTGCTGACTGCTCAGAACTGCTAATCATATTAGACTATCTTGACCCACCCACAGCTGAAGGAACCACAGTGCAAAGGGAGTCCCAGGGATTATGGTGCCTCAGTGCCCAGGCAGTGGCACCCTGCAGTCCAGCTCTATGTATGAGTGACACTCTGGCTCAAAGGCAGTGTCCCAAGACAAGGTACTAGCCATTGATTTTATCTTATTCCCTTGCAGACTCTCCATTTTTAAAGTAGGACTATACCCTGCACTGCTCTCAACTTTATGAGTTAAGGAAGGGGTAAGGATGGAATGTTTCTTAAAGTCTACAGAAACAAAGGAATGGTTACAACAGCACACGGCCCTTTTAGGGCATAGAGAAGACAAGGGGGAAAAGTTGATCTCTGTGTTATTTACACCTCCCCACCCTCAAGAAAAGAAGCAGAACCCACTTAAAAACAACACAGACTGGGACAAAGTTTGGGTATGAACAGGAGCAGCTTGAATGAGAGAAGAGGAGGAGGAGAGTGGAAGAGGTGGGAAGAGTCTTACAGAAGGGATTCCTGGGAGGAGATAAATGCAGAAGTCCCAAGGGAAAGCAAAAGGAAGAAAAAGAGAGAGGAAAACAAAGTGCAGTCAGGGTAAGGGCAGAGGAGAAAATAAAGCAGGGATGATACATCTCAACACCAATCAGAGAACTGGTTTCCCAGGGCATGACATTGGAGACTGAGATCAGGTACTTCTGAGCAGGCAAAGGTCATGCACTCTTGTCTGTGCCCAGATTTTCTGACTGCCCTGGCCCCAGTGTAAAAGTACAGCAGAAGAAGCCCTAAAGGACAAAAGGAGGTGGAATCACTTTCAAAAATAGGTGTGGTGAAACTGAGCATAAAATTGTTAAACCACTGAGAATGCATGGTAAGTAATAAGCATGTTATATACAAAGCAATGAAATAAACTACATTACATCCTGTGTCACCTTTTTATTGTTTTCTTGCTCAGAATCTTCAACAGCCTAAGGGAAAAAAAATATATATACATTACCCAAAGAAAAAGCAATAGGAAACACTCACAGTAAGGATAAAAAAATCCTCAAAAAATTAATGCATTTAGCAAAAAGTAAACCCTTTTCCACCTTCCTGCATGGCTCATCTCTCCCATACAATTTCAAAAATTGGTAGTCTATTGCAGATTTGGGTACACAAGATCTGAAACTCAGCCATGGGAATAGGATGAAGGATGCCAGACAGTTAAGCCTAAACCAGAGCTATCACTAGATGCTGGAGACAGGAAGCTTCAGAGAAGAATGAAAGAATAACACACCCAGATAAAGACAGCACAATAAAGATCATCTGATGTGCAAACTGAGGGTTAAGAGTGCTGTAAACTGTCCACATTGGAGAAGGCCTGTCTCAAGATGTTCTTTGGAGCAGTCTGGTGTCTGCCTTCAATTAAAAGCTACCAGCACTGAGAATCTCAGATAAATATTGTCTTGGCACTGACTGTACATTCCTACAGAAAAGAGATCAAGTCACTGATCAGCAAAGCAGCAGAGAAGTTACCCAAGGACATGTGCTGAGGATGAGTGGCTAATCTGGAAACAAAAAACAATCCTCAAAACAACAACAACAACAACAAAATCCCCCCCAACCAAAACACCCCAAAACACTCAGGTAGTTAAGGACCAGCTGACTTAGCAAATGAAACTGCCCTGAAGCAAAGAAGTGAAATGATGCTTCAGTGGGAGGATCCATAAAAGCCCTGAAGAAGCAAAGCTGTTGCCTTGAAAAGGTCCACAGAAGGCAGGGCTGATGTCTCTGGTACTGCTGCAGACACACTGCTATTTTCCACACCTACTTCTGTCTGGAGAAAGATCCAAAGGAAACCCAGCAGGAGGCAAGAAGTGGCCAGAACACTTGAGTGACAGAGGAACATGACAAGGTACCTCAGCCTTCACATGTGGGCTTTTCTCAAGCAGCACTAATGCCTCCAGTGCCAGAGCAGCTCAGTTCTGAATTCCAATATTCTGTATCTAATTCCCATCAACTAATATTCAATTACTGAGCACAGACTGATAAACTGTAATTGTCAGGTATGAGTGGAATAAAGAGAACTTCTTCCCTGGCTGCCTGATAGAGCCCCTGCCACACCACCCCACTGGGGAATACTGTCCTGTTTTGCCTTCACTGCTGGAGGTGAAAGAGAGAATCTACTCTAAGGGTTAATCATGGAAAATGATGCAGGAAAACCCTGCAGTGAACACACAGAATGCAGCCCTGCAAAAGCACTGCTGAGCAAGGAAGCTAAGGTTCCACCTCTTATTAGGATTCTGCAGCTGAGATGCAAAGTAAAATATCAGATGCTGGAGCAGGAAAGTGCTGCCTTTAATTAGTATTTCTGATTAAATCCTCCACCTGTATACTGCCCCATACATACTGATTCTGTTTCCTCAGTGAGTACATCCTACCTGAACAAGAGGAGAGTATTTCTGGCTACAAAGCTTTGTGTTCTCATCAACCTAAAGGGCACCTCAGGTTTGAATCTTCTGACAAGTGCTCTGATGCTTCCACAAAGCAGAGTGCCTTCTGCAACAACCTCCATGGAGAGTTTTCATTAAAATAGATATGAAAGAAGCAATCCCACCTTTTTGACACTGATGGCAACAGCTTCTTTTTGACTGTAATCATCAGTAAGGTCACTTCCAAATTTGTACTCAGGGTGAGCTTCTTCCTCCTGGTCAGCTGCAGAGAAGACAAAAAGGATCAGTGCAAAAACCACAGCAACTGCTGTTTTCTCTGCAAGGCATGAGACAAATGACAGCTGAATTCACAGGTTTGGGTCTGGCATTTTTTAAAAGCAGGAATAAAATCCAGGGTATCACATTTCTAAGAGTGAGTTATCAGTTTCCAAGTGCAGTAAATCACAGCTAAGGCCTGAGATGGTTAGGAAGAGAAATTTTATTTGCTGCATTTTTGAAGTAGTCAGTATTTTGCTTAGCAAAGGTGTAAAAAAAAAGCCAATAGCCTTGGGAAATAACAAGAACTGATGAGAGTTCTTCAAATAAAGGTCTAAGAAGATGCCAGTGGCCAGGCTTCCTGAGTGCGGGGTCAGACTCCTTGTGTGCCCCCACTACAGGGAATTGTTCTCATTTGCTTCTAAGGTGATTTTCCACTAGAACCTACAGTACTCAAAGCTAAAGAGTAAAGGGAAAAATATGTAAAATATATGAGAGGAGCAGGTGGTAGGCTAAAGCTGGGACATTCACTGTGACAGGTCACAGGCCAGTCCTTGGGTTCAGACACTTGCAGGCAGGGTGTGATTTACATTTAAAACAGACAGGGTGGATCACATCCTAAATATGTGTATTTTCCTCTGCTGACCACATCACTGGCTCAGAGCTGGAGGAAAACTGAGGTTTGGCAAGAAAAATTCTACCCCTCATTTTATCCTTATAAAGAATAATGCAATAATCCCCTCTGAGGCTGGCACAAGTGTTAAACACAGTGACAATTTGTGTTTTCAAAACAAAGATCACAACTTCTTAGTCTCTCTCTCTCACAGACAGAATGTAAATCTGACTTGGTTGGTGCTCTAATGTAACTTCTGAGCAGTAAATGGAAGTTAAAATTGTCTGATCTACCACAGGCAATGCCTGAGAGCCCTTCTCCAGAAATCCTCACCACTTTCTATTTCCTCTTCATTATCATCCTCCAGGATATTTACAGGAGCAGCAGTTTCCCCAGCCTCCATCATCTTTTTCAGAGCATCAAGCTGTTCTGTAAATATGAAAAATAAAACTCAATTAGTCGTGACATGAACAGTTTGTAGCACAAAGAAATACAAGAGAACCATCACAAATGATTCCCTCATCCTCAGATCTACTTCTGTTTAATGAGTCCTCTGACTTTTCAGTTGGTGATGATATTTTACAGAGTAAGCAGCATCAATAAACACAGACTGTTGTTAGATCTGAAATGTGGTCAGTAAGGGCAGTGTCCAAAATAAAGTTAAGGAAAATATTTTACAGGAGAACAGAATCAATTAGGTTAGAAAAGAGATTGAATCCAACCTCTGATAGAACCTTTATCAGGCAGAGTGGTTAAGAGCCACATTCCTTAAACACCTCCAGGGATGGTGACTCCACCACCTCTGGGCAGCCCATTCCGATGTCTGATCACCCTTTCTGTGAAGAAATTCCCCCTAAATTTCCCTAAATTTCAGAGGTCTTTGCAGCAAGCATGTTACTTCCTCACAGAATAAACAGACAGCTCTCTGCTCAGTGCCTGATCCATGCCAATGGAGGCAAATGCTTGGATTTTCAGCTGTGTTACCATGTGCATCTCAGTCAGACAGGAGGAGCACAGCCATGTGTGAGTGCAGGGCCTGGCTGCTTATCTCTGAATGGAGAAGGAGCAGGGTTTATCATTACAGCTCACTGGGAACTAATACAGCAACATTATTGGTACTGAAAGGAGATAAATATCAGAACTGGCAACAACAGCAAGAAGAGCAATCTGAAATTCCATTTCATTTCATGCTTATCCTGGAAAAACACAGCAGTGCAAACAGAGAATTTACAAGAGATTCTATCTGCCTTATATTTTAGCTCAACCAGCAGTCTGATAAAAGTCCTAGGATTGCATTCTGGGTCTGTCTGTGCCTGTGCAGCATGCTGATATCATGGCCTAGACTGGCACTCACATGAAACACAAGGGTAAACCAGATTTGTTTACATTTAATTCATATTCCTCCAACACTAAAGAACAAACAATATGGACACTTTAGTAACAAAGTCTGTTCGTAGTGATCTGGATTTTTGTTTATTTAATACTTGACAGAAGTTACTTACTCTTTTCTACTTCAGGTTTCAGCCTTTTATTCTTTATGAGAATCTTTCTTTTGAGGTCATTAGGAGATGGTAAGGCTTTACCTTGTTCAAGCTGTAAAACAATTAAAAAAATGTTTAATAATAACAACAGCAGTTTGGCCTCTCTGTATCTCTGTTTGGGGTTTGGATTTTAGGACAGCCATACCAAGGGGCAGTGAACAAGCAGTGCCCCCTCAGGCACAAGCCCAGAGGGTTCTGTGACTGCAGTTACACATTTTTCTCTGTTTTTTCCCTATTCCAGGGGAGCTGGGCTCAGGTGAAGCTGCTGGATGAAGGCAGCACTCAGGTCTCCAGCCTGAGCCACCCTCAGCTGCACTGCTCCAAACATTTTTCTTCCTTCAGAAGAATTCCTGCTTTCCCTGCCCGAGGTTCACACAGCCCAAGCCACAGCTCAGCCCCTGTTCATTTGAGCTCTAAATGAGTCACTTTTATGATCCCCTGGAGCTGCAGTAACCCAAGGGAGGCAGCCCACACACACCTGGAGAGTGTGGAATGGAAAACTCCCCAGTCCTCAGCTGATAATGGGGACTGGGTCTGTCAGTAAGGTCACAAATTCAGTATTTGGCAAAGGTAAAGGGGAAGTTTCACACACACACACAAGGAAGTATTAATAAAAGGTTTATTCCAGTTTGGGGAAGGAGGAAAAATATTATTCAGAAAAGAGAAAAGGTATGAAATCCTCTGTACTATTCCCAGCACATCACTGAGGTTAAGAATCAGAGATCTGGGTAAGGTAATTAGCACCCTCTCCACCTCAGCCTTGCTCAGAATTTTTTTCAGGGAGTTGCTGTTAAAAATCACAGAATATTCTGAGCTGGAAAGGACCCACAAGGATCTGAGAGTCCAACTCCCAGGTGAATCCCATACAGAGGCTGAACCCACAACCTGGCATTCTTAGCACCACAACAGACTGGGGTTTCCAGTGAAGCCTAAATGATGCAGGAGTAGAAGGTATTTCCATAAATAGTGACATTTCTTAGAACTATTCAGATATTCTTATCTAGCTAGCTAGAGAGAAACAGCACTGCAGGTGAACAAATGAAAGAACAAAGCACCACAAACTGAAACCAAATAAAAGCAGCAGAGGTGACAAATCCCATCCCAGGAAAAAAAACCAAAACCAAAACCAAAAAAAAAAAAAAAAACCAAAACCAAAAACAACAACAAACAAACAAAAAAACCCNCAGCCCCGGGGCTGGAACTCCACTAGATGTCAGTGCTGCAGAGCTCATTCCTGCCACGCTGCCTTCCCCCACACGGCCACACTCGGATACCCGTTTGGACAAATATTTGTTTTTACTTCAAACCAAATCTGCTCCAGCCCAGTGCCAGGTCTGTCCCCAGTGTGCCCCCCTCAGCACTAGGCCAGGATCAGGATCCAAGCACAGGACACAGATCCAAGCTCATCCTGCCATCTCTGCAGGGTTTGTGCTCTGTGGGCAGCTGGGAACTGAATTCCCCCACAGCAGGGAAGGACACAAGATGCAGAAGGCTCAGCAGTGCCACAGAGCACGGGCAGCTGAGGCCAAACACTGGCCCCCGAGGTAGAGGCATGGCAGCCTTTGGCCAGCTCTATTTCAGGCTTCCCAGAGAGCTGCTGGAAGCTTTTTGTGAGGATGTGCTCCAAACATCACGGGGGGACACTGCAGACTGAGCTCTCTGGGATGCATTTTTCAGGGCAAACAGCTGACAGTCACCAAGCCTTGTGAACATGCAGGGAAAGCAGGAGAAGCAAAGCCCCAGGGATGCTAATTCCAGCAGCCCTCCCTTGCCAGGGCCTGGAAGGTAACTCAGAGTCCTTATTGCACCTTTGGGTGACTGCTGGCACACGGGGAGCTCCTTGGAAGGAGCAAGGAAGGGCTGCAGGAGGAGCTGCAAGCTCTGGGTAACTGTTAAGTCTCAAATGCTGTGTTTGTGAAGGAGTGTCTGTTGTTGTCTCCTGCCATGCAGGAGAGTGAGGTGCAGGTAGATTACAGGGCACTTGATAGTCCAGATGAGACTGCAGGGAACTCTTGGTGATTAATTTAATTNGACCATGCCATTTATAATTAAGTGTTCTACTAAGTAACCACCAGAGGATACCCAGTTTTAAGGCTTAGTCCACTTAAAAGAAATTTTTTTATTATTATGAAATTGCTCACACCTCTGTCATGGGGGCATTTTTCTGCAAAACAACAACAAAAAATTGTATCCTACAGCAGCACTGGAGACAGGACATAACCTTTATGGAAGGCACATCTGAAAGTAATTGTCTAAGTGATCCTTCTTTCCTTTAAGGTTTTTGATCACAGTGCAACTCAGGTGGCAAAAACTTCTGACCATATTAAAGATACAGTTAAGAGAACACTTTTAATCTGACTGCATAATTTTTTGAAGCCTCTGTAAGTGGAAAACAGAGCTGTCCAGAGGAGATGAACAGACAACATTTCAGTGAGAGGTGGAAATACTTAACTCTCAGCAGGCTCATAGAGTGGCCATTTGTAGCTGGACAAATACAAATGATTAGAAGCATGTGTACATTTTTGTTGCTATCATTAATTGTTTTTAAACAGTGACTGGCAATTTCAGAGTGAGGTATGACCTGCAATGACCATGTGATGTATTTTATGTAGGTGCTGGTATTACATCACACATCAAGGGGGGGATTTCCCCAGGCTGCCTGTCAGAGCCCTGCACAGAAGAGATTGAACAAATCAGATAAAGACAAGTTTGTACCAAAAAGCACAGCCACCCAAAACCACCAGTCATTTCTGAAAGCACAGGACTGGCACTGAAGGTGGTATGATCTCAGTTTATCATCTCTTTCAAGTAAAACTAATACAAAAAATAGAGAGACTGGCAAAATGTAACATACTGGATGTGTTTCTAGAGGCTGCTTCAACAGGAGATCCCCAAAAAGATCTTCACAGTATTTTGACATCTTGTACTGTTGATATTTGCTGGAAAAGATTATGTCAGTTAATTTTTAAATATAGAAAAGAAATCATTATCACTCAGCACAAAAGAATAATACTAAGTAATGTAGACATCCCAAATTATATACTGCCCACTTTGTTTCAACTGAGAAATATTACTTTACTGTAATTATGCTGTCAATTATACTGTCAATAAAAGTCTATTATTTGATACAGATAAATTCAAAAAAAACCAAAAAAGTAGAATAACTGAATCTCACACAGCTAATGGAACATCCAAGTACATTTCACAGCTTTATCACAGATAACAATATTGCCATTATTAAGCTACATAGTATATTAATGATGCATTAAGTGACATTCAGCATGCCTGCATCTCCCCTCCAGTTTTCAAGTATTATATTCTAGTATTTTAAAATATATCTTCTCTCTCAGATAATGCACAATTTCAAAATTAAGCATTTTGAAATACCTGCAGTGATTTTCAAATGAAAGAATGACAGGGTACTCTGATGTAACAAATGCTGTTTCCTTAATGGCTTGAATTACATCCTAGCAGAAAGCAACAACAGGATACAAGTTAGAATGCATCAAATAAAAACATAATAAAAGGAATTTTTTTATTATCTACCCCACCCTGAGAAACACAGGGCTGTTTTAAATGTGTAAATGAACAGAGAAGGAGAAAAAATCCTGTGCTCTTGGTGCCCCACAACCACTCCCTGCAGCTGCAGCAGGATGGCTCCTTCACCCACAGCCAGGAGTGGATCTGCTATCACCCACTGCCAGGGAGAATTCCTACTCCCACAGAAACTCCTGTTCCTTCAGGCTTTTTCCCCAGCTAAGGAACTTCTCAGACACCAAAGATCATTAGTGTGGGGTGCAAAGAGCCCCAGGATGTGAAGAAGTGGGGTGAAAGCAGGAAGCCTGCTCCCTGCAGTCTCTGAGGAAAGGCAGATGCAGCACAGGGCTGGGTGAAGTCAGGAATGAGCCCCAAAGTCAGGGCCACAAACCCTGCCCAAGGCAGTGCAACACAGGAGCAGCACTCCAGAGCTGAGGAGAGGAGGGTGCCCTGCTTGGATCCTTGTCCAGGGCTTCTCCTGGGGTTTGCTGCCAGGCATTTACCTTGAAAAGAATGTCTGTGCACATTGCTTTGCCATGGGTTATTATTGGTTCTTGGTCTTCACCTTTGCCATCCCAACAGTCCAGCTCAACACACCTGAAGATCCAAGAGAAATAAACTTCCTGAGCCACCTGGGACATGCTTTAGCAGTGACAGTCAGGGCAGTAGGTAGCAAATCAGTTTTGGACATTGCACAACTCTTCCTAAGCTGTACATGTGTTATTTCAGACTTCTGCTGTAACTTTGGATATACCACCTTAAACATGGCATGTGTGAGTCAATATATTCTCATCTGGACAACAATGTCTTTAGCATTGTGTCACTATTCTTATTTTCATTCTAGTAAGTCAGAAAATTAAGCAGGAAATCATAAATTTCCTGATTCTCATTAAAAACTTCTCGCATATAAACCATAATTATGAAGCAGAAAGCCCTCTGAAAATTTTCAGCTGTCATTTTAAAATTAAACTTCTGTTAAATGTCTCACAAACTCTCTCCTTACATCAATTTCTACATTCCTCTGGAATTACTTTTGTAAGAAAAAGAAGATTCTTAAACAAACACGTGTTTTCATTTGCCACGCTAACATATTTATACATTCAACTGTACAATATATCAACGCCAAGGTACTTTAAGTAGTATTTTTAATTTTCAAATATTTATTATCTCCTGCTTCCAACCTGCATCCAGCCAAAAGCACTTGTCTGTACATCTCCACGGAAGACTTGCCACCAAACTGCCTGCCTGTTAAATAAGTATTGTGAGAGGAGCTGATGAAATAATGAGCCAGAGGATGGTCCATTTCCTGATACAATTCCAAACGGTCCAAGAAAACTGGGGCATTTTCATCTGACATCAAGTATCTGCAAAAGCCATCACTGGATATGACACCTGCAAGGAAGAAGAAGGTAAATTACTGCCAGAAATTCAGAGTAGACAGAGTCAAGCCATCTCACAGAGCAGGAATTCTAGCACAGGAGCAGCTGTTTGCACAGGTTCCTGCAAGCACACAGCTGTCCCCTCCTCTGCTCCAGGCTAAGCAGCAGCTGGTGTAAAATGTGCCACTGTGTTCCCAGATATCCAAATTAAAAATCAGGTGCCCACCAGTTCAACATCTGAGCTCCAGCACTCACCATCAGCAGAACTAAGGCAGCAAAAGGAGGTGGAGGAGGCAGATAACTAGTGACATCTCCTCAGAACAGTCCCAACAGTTTTGATCTCTGGGACTTTCTAAGTCAGGGACTGTGAGCCTGCTTGGACCAGGCTTTTATGGCCTTTTCCTCCCCTCTTTTATATTTACTCCTGTGCTCCATCACTGCCAAGCAGCTTGTGCAGAGACTGCTCCCCACTGCCAGAAACATGGGGTGTGCACCTGAAAATCTTCACTGTGATTCATTTACAAAACATTAGGGAAATCTAAAATACCTCCCAGTTTACTGTTTGAAATACATGTTCATACCTTTGTAAATGAAAACAGAAATCTGCAATGAACATGGGACATAGAGGAACTCAGAATACAGAACTCCTAACACCTCTCTCATCTGTCTGCTGGTCTAGGCTTCAATAAAGTACAAAAAATACAAATCAAGGGGTAATTTAAAATTAGGAATAATTAGTATGGCAATATCAGTTTTAAAGAGGGGAAGAGTCTGAAAAATGACAATTATCTGTGATAGGGAAGAAGGGATTACTCACAAAGAGCTGCTGCAGGCAATGGTTACCTGGCACTAATTTTGACATCACTTTCTCTGAAGTAATTTATGAACACTAAGCTATTGTTAAGGCAAGGTTGCAGCAGTCCTATTATTTTTTAAAGTGTATTTTTCTCTTATACAGAGAAGTGGAGTGATCCCAGTTTCCATTCTACTCCTAACTTTCTGAAAAAATCCTCTACTGGAGCTTCAATTTTCTGTGCTTGGTGTCAGCCAGAGGTGAACTGTTCCAGAATGTTTTACTCAAGTCCTCTCAGCTGATCCTGAGCATGAAAGAAAGGGAGGAAAAGGGAATTTTCTACTTGAAGAATGGTTTTATTTTGTTATCCCCATGTACTTTAAAGCAGCAGCACAGCAGATCTCAGATGATCCATGCTCCCAGTGCATCATCTTGTGGGCAAATGTCACAGCTGGATGGATGTTCCTGACAGAACACAGCTGAGACCTCAGCAACCTAACAGAGCTCTGTGTGCTCAACAGCTCAGGCTTTGTGTTTCTGATTTGCACTCAGCAGCTGGAAGAACTGGGGTTTGTAGTTCCTGAGCAAACTCAGGTTACTGAACTGCCCAGTGTTAACTCCTTCAGCTCTACTCAGCCCTGTCACTGAAATGTGACTGAGGAAGAGTCAGCTGCTTATTGCTACAGCCTTTTGTATATCCTTCTTTCTTAAACTACATGATTAAGTAAAAAAAAAACCAAACACAAACCTAAAGAAAAAAAAGGCTTGTTCTCAGGTATTTTGCTCAACAGCGAAGTTTTATCTGAGAAGGGGAAAGAAGCTGAAGAGACCAGCCAGTGCTGAGATCTCTGGAGGAACACTCAGAGGGGATTTTCATTGTTTTGTTGTTATTCTCCATAACCCCACCCCTGCAAAAGGTTTTCCACATTTATTGAAAACCTGATAAAAATCAAAGATGCTAAATAATTAGCCATGGCTGATTTTTTCCCCCCAATTTCAGATTTATTTCCACCTTCAGAAAATATGTTTTTATACCTTCCACCCTAAGCAGGTGGCAGCCACATTAGCACACCTTCCTTGTGTTGGAAAATATTTAAAATATACCAAGAATCAAAGATGAGGGTCTTTAAAAATTATAAATAAAATGGGACAGAGCTGATGATAATCAACTAACACTTTGAGGATTTACTTCATTTAGAGAGGGAGGGAAAGCCTCAGGCTTTACTGGGGCAGGTTCAGGTGCTGCCTGCTGTGCACATCCCTCACCCACAGAGGCTGCAGCACTGCTGGATGTACAAACCCTTCTGCCTTGATCCATGAGCCTGAATGTCTGTGAAACAGGATTCTGGTTAGGATGGGCTTTGCAAAGCTGCAGTCTCCTCTCTGCTCATCCCAACAACAGCAACCCAGTGAAAAGGGCAGGGGCACAGGTGGGGAAAGCAACGTTTGTCATTCCTGCAGGTGATCCCAACACAGCTGCTGCAGCAAAATGGGCAAGAGCTGGGAACTGAGCTCAGCCACTGGCACCTCCCACACTCACAGCAGCTCAGGGCAGGAGCAGCCCAAGGATGCCCTGCAGGTACTTCTGCATCACTGCTCAGAGAGAACAGTTCTCAATTCACCCACTTACAGAACCCTGCTCTGAGCCAGGCTGCTGCCCTCAGGCACTAGAGGGATTGTATCATTAGAAGGTGGATGCATATGGCAATTTCTTTTGTATTTCTGCACAATATCTGTGTTTTGCAGAGCTCTGCAGTGTCTCTCAGACTCTGACCACAGCCACTTGCATGTTCCTTTGTTCCTGGAAGGAGTTTCCATTGTTCTGTGTTTGCCTCTCCCTTTTCTGTCAGGATTTGTAGCCACACTCTAACCTGGATCAGGGTAATAATCTGTCAAGGCTCTCGTTCCTTTTCTTGTTCCACCAAGGTCAGGATGAATGATACACAGGCATAAATTCGAGTTGGGACCTGGTGATTTATTGCATCTTACCTATTTACAGATTAATTACAGACTCTGAGCCCTGAGCTCTACCTAACAANCTCCACTGTTCTGTGTTTACTCAATCCCAGCCTCTCCCTTTTCTGTCAGGATTTGTAGCCACGCTCTAACCTGGATCAGGGTAATAATCTGGCAAGGCTCTCGTTCCTTTTCTTGTTCCACCAAGGTCAGGATGAATGATACACAGGCATAAATTCGAGTTGGGACCTGGTGATTTATTGCATCTTACCTATTTACAGATTAATTACAGACTCTGAGCCCTGAGCTCTACCTAACAAGTGAGGAAAACGAGGCAAAACCGCCACTACTGACTTTTTCTGAAAGTTTTTAAGCACTATTTGCCCCATGATGAGATGACACCTCTATTGTTTGTGACCCAATGGTGACCACTAAAGGTCTGAAATGGGGACCTTTTTACCCAGGAAACCACCTAAACCGATGAAGAAGAAGGAAGAAGATGGCAAAAAGAAGGACTTAGACAACACCCCAAATCCTCCACCTTGGCTCACACACATTACTGTGTACTGAGATCTTAAACCCTGAGTGTTTCACCCTGTGAGATCACACACTTCTAATCAAACTCCACACACACAATCTCAGTGCTCTCACTCAATGTTGGAAGTCTGTTCCAAGGCCTCAGGTCAAAGGGTCATCACCCTCTGGCACAGAAAGCCTAAAAATCTCAGCTTCCATGTTTCCAACAATAATCCTTCTAAAAAAATAGCTGCTTTTGAGAGGGAGGTATTTTTTTCAGCAGAGCAGTTTCCTGCTCCAGTACCCTACACAATTGGCTTGTCCCCAGGCCACAGGGACTGAAAACTCCCTTTTAAAGGTCTGAATGCTTCAGAACAAATTCCCCAAAAGCCTAAACCCAGTGAATATTGAATTCCCTCAAAACAATACCTTTCCTCTTCAAGTCTTCATCTGGCTCATATGTCTCAATGATCTGCATTGCTCTTTTTGTGTCATAAAAGGGAAATAAAATTTCATTGAGCCGAGGATCTCGTTGATGCTAAGGTTAGAAAACAACGGAATTCAGCAAAACAATAATGCATGGCTATCATCCAAGAGCATTTCATTACTGCAGATGAGAAAGAAAGAAGTGGACATTTAAAACAAAAAAAAAAAAAAAAGGAAAAAAAAAGCAGCCCTAAAATTTACAGACTATTCAACAGCAACTTCAGCATTAGGTAGGAAATGAACTTTATCTTTCATAAGAAACCTAGGCAGTTTGATAGTAAAAATAATTTTTAAAACAAAAATCATATAATTGGGATTACTCTTGTTTATCTTGGAAATAATGGCTGCACAGGGGTTCTGTGCAAATGAGATGTTGAAAATAAATAGCTAAATGTCCCTTGGTAAATTCTCTCTCTAATCCTTCTTTTTTTTTTGCAAAGTGACAGACTTGACTGGTGGCACTGTAATCACCTCTGCAAAAATGCAGGTCTTACACAATAGCTACAGCTAAAGCAAAAAGAGTAAAATAAAGTTATAAAATACAGAATTTGCAATCTGAATTTAGAAATATGCAAGTACTGGATGATTATTTGTGAATCATGGAAACATCGTGTTTTTAACTATTCAAAAACCAGCACAGGTTCTTAGAAGAAATATGCAAGAATTTCACAGCATCATCTCTTCAATTCACAATAATTTACAGTGTTAGGATTTCATAATATCTGTCATGTTTGGGTGCAATTTAGCAGCGAATTCTTACAGACTAATAAAATTCAGAATTTTAATGTTTTAACTTTATAGTGTGCTATGTAACTTTGGTTTTTTCCCCATGCTGGGTAAGAGCTGCACACTGTGTGCCTGATTCTCCATGAAAAGAAAATTCAAACCAGAACTGACGGAATAGTGACATGTAAGCAGATGCAACAAAACAAAGAAATAAATGACTGTGAAAACACTCTTTTACCCCAGAAGGTGCACACTTTCCAAGCTTTCGTTTCAGCAGAATTCAGAGATGTAACAGGCCACCCCCATATTGGCAGTCAATAATTTGGAGTGGATGGGATGGTGTTGCCATGGCTTACACAGCACTATCAGCATTTGCTGTAATTCCTTAGGTGGAAACTTCTTTGACAGATTTTTTCTTTTTTTTCCTTTTTTTTTTTTTAATTAGAAAAGTAATATCCAATCCAACCTCTTTTCTTACAACCAATCCATTGTTGCTTAATTAACTCCAAGAAATTACAACCAATGCCAACTCAATCATGCAGTTAAGGAGGGATCTTTCAGGTAATGCCACAGGCAGTTTGCAGCATCCAAACACAGCAGGTTTGTCCAGGGCTGCCCCAGTCAAATCAGGTGGAACACAACATGAGAGCAGATGGATGCAGGGCAGGACTTGCTCAGCAGCACACACCAAACACCACAACACTGGCATGCAGCACTTCCACAGTGACACATGACAAGGCTTTGTACCATCAGTGACAACACACCACCTCAAACAATTAAGAGTAGGGAAGGTTCTTTGCTCAAGAAATGGGCTCTGCCCCACTTGCTTTCTTCTACAGTTAGTAATGAGCAAACAGAAGAAAATAAATGGGATAAAGCAAAAAGTCTCCTCTTGAGAAAACGTCCCTGAGTTATCAGAAGGAGCTAAGAGCAAAATACTGTTCCAGTAGCAATGATCATTGCTCATTATCAATCCTCCATTGGAACAGAAGTACAACATTACATTCACTTTGTTTAAAAAATAAAGTCTTCAACAGCTAAAGATCTACTTTAAAAAAGTGATAATGTACTCTGGTGTCTCTTGGGGTTCTCTGGTGTTCTGCATCACAGAGCTTGGTGGCACAGGGAACTTGTGACACAGAAGCAGACCAAAATTCAAAGTGTATCGTTTGGTTCACTTAGTTTAAAAAATAAAGTTGGCAAGAGATAAAGATCTACTTTTAAAAAGTGATAATGCCTCTGGGGGAAACATCCTGCACCACGGAGCTGGGTGGCACAGGGAACTTGTGACACAAAAGCAGACCAAAATTTAAAGTGTATCATCACATTCACTTAGTTTAAAAAATAAAGTCTGCAACAGATAAAGATCTACTTTTTAAGTGATAATGTTCTCTGGTGTCTCTTGGGGAAACATCCTGCACCACAGAGCTGGGTGGCACAGGGAACTTGTGACACAAAAGCAGACCAAATTTAAAGTGTGTCATTTCATCTCAAAAGATAAAATGCCCCAGGACTAATTTTGTACGTGCAACAAAGCTGTGTTTGATTGTTCTGGTTACCCAACCGACACCCTTACACCAGGCATTGCCAACCCTGCGAGGATGAACTGACTGAAATCGTGGGAGAAAGGATGCCCAGAGGGTTCTGCAAAGAGAAAAAGCTCTTTCAGCCTCCCCAGGCTGCCTCCAGCACCTTGGAGTGGGTACAAAGTGAGACATGCAGCATTTCAAAATGTGCTAAAAGCAGTTCTGCCTCTTCAATTTGCCCTGTGAGTGGTGAAAGGTCCTTTTGGGAGATGAACAGCTGGGGCATGGAAAGAGTGAATGGGAAGGAGGGAGGGAGAGGAAGCAAGTAGAAGAGAGAGAGAGGAAGAACCAGGAATTGGGAATAGAAAGGATCTCTCCACACCTCCCTCCCAAAAGAATGGATAAGTCCTGGAAGGACTACTGAAAATTCCATTTGAACTGTTACTTGCCTTGTTATTTTATTGCTGTAAATGAACTGCAGGAGCAAATCCCAATGGAATTGATTTCAGTCCCTTTTCTACTATATTTCCTTTTGTTCTTTTTTCTCCAAAATTTGACTTTAAAAATAGGAGACCCAGACAAAATACTCAGTGCCTGACAACAATTAAGTTTCTAAAAACTTCCCAGAAGCTTTAATACTGAAGCACAATTAAATCATCTGTCAACCAGCAGCATTTAAAAGTCAGATAGAGACAGGAGTTTGGAAAAACTCCAGGAAAGCTGCTCACTCTCCTCTCATGCCCAGTAACACATCCTCATGCTCTCTTAAAAACATAACACTGAGAGCTTCTGCAGCATGCCTTGGAGGTTACTTCAAAATAATTTCAGTTGAAGAGTCTCATGAAGAGTTGCTCTGCCAAGAAACTCCCCTCTCCTATATAATGATAATAACCTTTTTGTATTTGCCAGCATTAGACCCCACTGCTAATTGCAGGGCTGGCCAGCTGCCAAGGGGACAGAAATGATCCCTTCAGGAGGCACATTCTGGGGAATTTTGTGCCTTTCAAATGATGATTGAAACTTTAAACTGTGTTTGGAGACCAAAAGACCTCCAACACAGACCCAAGGCATTGGTTTCAGTCACCAGAATAATTGTCCTGCTCTAGAAAAAACACTTGAGTAATTATTCCCAGCTCTGGTCCCCAAGTAAAGGGGCCAACCACAAGATTTCCAATTGCAAAATGTATTTTGTCAATATGAATTTAGTCACCAAGAGGCATTTTTCCCCAATACTACCTATAAAATAAGGTTTCTAATTCTGTGAGAAAAGAACTGGTAAAGCAACATAAAATTGAGAGCACAACAACTCAGTTTTTCCATCAGTTACTGGAGATGGGGGGTTCTTACTGCTGGGAGCTTTTCTTCAGAAGTTTAGGCTTCAAGGAACTAAACTTTAAACTAAAACAATTAGGGATCAATTTAAAAATAATGACAAAATAGTAATTTACCTGGAAATGAAGAGTGAAACTAGAAAAACCAGAAGCTAACATGGTTTAAAGTGGGGATAGGGCTGTGTGCTTCAAGCAGGAAAATGTACCTGGCACTGCAGGTGAACTGGGGACTGAGGTGCTTTAAAGGGATTTATAATTTAAATCACAACACCATCCTTTCTCTTTCCAATGCAGAAACAATATGACAAGCCTTAGCTCTGCCCCCAGCCCTGCAAACATTCAGGCACTGAATTTTGCAAACAGCTGTGATAAAAGGATGTCTCACAGCAGTAAGAGCAAGCCTGTGCTCCAACTGGCCAGTAGATATGAACTAAAGGCCAATTATATCATCAAGCTGTTAATCTTCTCTCTGTCTTTTCTTTTTGAATATCCTTTCTACAAGTAACTCAGGTTTAGTGAAGAGTAAGGCACATGTTCTGTACTGAAAAAATCAAATTATATCTAAATTTGTTATATAGGGAACTTACAGCTTGGATCTTCATATTGGAATATCCAATAAATAAACAGATATAAAATGGAACTGTAACTAGTAAAACAATTTTAGATGGAGAAAATTTTTGGTAATGCCCCTAAAAATGCCACATAGTGAGGTTGGCAGCTTCCCATGCTCAGTATGACAATAACCTACTGGTACAAAAGCAAGTAGGATGTGTCTGTTTTCCATGGGAGTGTTCTTGTCAAAGCCACACAGTGCATTTATTGCTGGAATTCTAAATGAGTCCATTTTCTATAACTTACTGTGCTTTAGGAATAGAAAAGAGCCAACCCCACACTGTTTATTGAACTACTTCACACACTCATGATGCTTTTAAGAAATTCTAAATACTTCTGCCAACAACTGCATTCTGGAAATACAGCAATAAAAATATTTCCTCTTGTTCTGCACACATGGTATTTCAAAAATCATATACAAACCCTTAAAATATCCTCTTAGCTCTTAGATTTGCAACAGATTGAAATGATACTGCTGAGGAGAATCAAATTCCTGTTTATAAACACCTACTCCAGTTTTTCTGGTATTCTAGAAGGATTAGCAGATATATTTATCTGGAGCCAACAGGTAAAAAATCATTGCCTGCAATAAAATACTGGGTGGATTTGAGTGGAAACTGCATTGAATGTAACAGTACAAAAAGCACAAAACACACAGAACACACACCACAACACAGCAATGAAACAACTGCAAAGCCAACATGGAGAAAGCACAACAGCACACGGGGCTGGAGCTGATTTTTGCACCTGGGTGTCACCACCATGGAAAGATCAGCAGAGGGAAAAGCACAGCAAATAATGGCAATGGTGCATGCAATGGGAGATTGGAAGAAGCAAGCCACTGCAGACAGACTTGGATGGTAGTTAATGTATGAAAAAGCTTACTTCATTTAGAAAGCTCACTAATTGGTCTACCGTTAAATAATCAGTTTTGTCTCCATTGCTGCAAAGGAATTTATTAGAGAATGTAAGTGTTTATACACTACTACAGTAGGTATGATTTACATGCTGACATTGCTGATACTTTTCAAACCACCTACTATTTTCTACTTGAAAGCAGCTCTATGATCTCCAAATGAACAGGCACAGATAACATGTTAACTGCCTATGCACAGTTTATCTCCCACAACACATCTTCCTATCACTGAACAAACATTGCTTCATAAAACAACATGGAATCCTCCAGCTGAGAATAAACTGGGTGAAGAAACTTCTCCAACTTCAATTTCCTCACTTAATTTAATTAGTTCACTGTGTTAATCATCTAAAGGAGCAAGTTAAAAATTACAGTAGTTAGTGAAGCCAATGCAAAAAAAAAAAAAAGTTCCAGGTGCTTCCTTTAACTCATGTAAAAGTTGCTCTAAAATACAGAGTGAACTTTTACATTAACTGAGAAGGGAGGAAGGGGTAAAACATAGACTGGAGCTTGTTCTAAAGAACTGCTGATGCTACCAGGATTCAAGGGTAGATACATTTCACAGTGTTCTGTCACTATTAGTTATGGACTAAAAATACAGCAAAATGTCTTTAAAGCAAGGTTATATTGAATTTGAACTTACATCTTCTTAAAGAGGTCCTCTATGTCAGTTCTGGGACATATCTTTTGGGTGAGCTCATAAAATTTCTCATAAGTAAAAGCTGCAGGCTCAATTTCATCATTCTGCAACAAAATGCAAAGGGTACATTTATCCAGACAAAAGAGCTTATGTGCTCTTTTCCCAAGAGAATATCTTATATCAGAAAAAAGCAGCTGAGAACTGGTTTAGCTCCTTCCCAATATAAATTGAACTGGTTGCTTTTGTACTCTCTCAAAGTAATTCTAAATTCACCTTTATCATAGATCTGTTTGATGTGCTTGTATTCTAACCTCACAGTAACAACAATTCTACACAAACACAGAGCTGGAAACAATCTATTTTTTTTTTCTGAAGCTTAAAAAAAAAACCCAACAAATCCAAACCCCAAAAATTGAAGCCATCAGCTCTCTGGGGCTGCTGGCAGGGGCTCCCACTGCAAGTGGGACAGAGCTGGAGAGCAGCTCTTCAAAAGGAGGGGAGCAAAGAGCAGGAGGAGTCCAAGAAATTCAACCAAAAATGTATTCCATGCATATTTTGTGCTAATATACTCTGCATAAATGAACAAAAGGTAGTTTGTGACAGAAAAGAAGGGAAGCCTCCTCTGAGAGGTTTAAGGACCTCTGTGTCATACAGATTTAATTACATTTTGGCTCTAGTAAACAACCTCCAGTGATTAGTAAGTAACACACAATGGGCACGCTTTTTGTGATGCAAATGACTTCGATTGCAGCTACAAACGCGAATGAGTCACCCCTTTATTAGCATACAAAAACAGTTATTCAAAACCACTAAATACCTTTCCGCTGGGAAGACCTAATTCCTTAAGTGCCTGAAAGATCACTTTTTCTGTTTTACCTGATGCAAAGGTTCTGGTTATGCTAAAACAAAAAACAGCAGAGAGAAAAAAACATAGTTAGTCACTTTTTAAACAATCGGTTCTCTCTCTTGCTTTTACTTGCCAACATTTTCCTCTGGCTCCAATTGATGAATGTAAGCAGCTTCCAAGTACTGGTGCAGTTGAAGAAGTGCTCTGAGCTCCACAGAGCAGCGCTGCTCTGCCTGCAAGCCAGCCATTAGAAAATACATCAAAATCATCAACTGCAAACTCAACAAAAGAGGGTTTTTTTCCCCCCAATATACTGGGATGCAGAGCCATGCAAAGCATTCTTTTGTTTGCTCTTCTGAGCTGTGTGCTGATATAAATGACTCCTTAGAGAGCAGCAGATCTCTGAGGGAGGTGTCTCTGGTCATTCCTGGTTGTGGTGACTTCCTTCCGTTCCAGGCATTAAACTGTGTCTCCACCAGGTAGGAGTGGGCTTTTCCCATAGGCAGTTCCTTTCCCCTTTCCCCTTTCCCCTTTCCCCTTTCCCTTTTTTTCCTCTTCCCCTTTTACTCTTCCCCCTGCCCTCCGCC
>VWYE01029783.1:371295-500167 GCA_013398995.1 Alaudala cheleensis
GCTGCTATCAGGATACTCCCAGCCCATGCCAAATCCCATTCCCTGCTCCCTCTGGATGCTCCCTCACCCCACAGCCATTGAGAATATCCTGTCCTAGTCCTGCTACACACAAATCCTCTAGAGGGGCTTCAGCTGCCCCTGGAATATTTCCACCACAGTGATGAGCATCCTGCTCCTTCCCAAAGCAGGATTTCACCAGGCATACACCTGGCAGACTGGTTCCACTTGGAGTGAGATAAATCCCACAAACACGTAGCTATTTGGTGTGGTTAACAGGAGAGTGGGGTATTTCTCTTTCCATTTGAGTCTGAATAATCTCTGGGTCTGCAAACCTGACAGCTCTCCTGCCTTCTTCAGTTTAGGGTTTGAGCTGAAATGCTCAACATGCTAAAACCCATAACCCCCTGGATTTTGGTGGCTCAGTCTGGACACAGACACTGCAGTCTGTATCCACTTTATATTTTTAACAAAAGCTGTACATTGGGAAACACACTGATAAAAACATGATGCTCTTTATCATCAAGCAAGACAAACATTTGCTGAGACTTTGAGTTAATCTCATGCATAATAAATAATTTCACATGGCAAGAGACACGAAACAAATTGTTGCTGCTATTTGTTGCCATAGCAATTCATGGTTGTTTTATTCTCCAAAACACTCTAAGATGCCTGTGTAAATATTTTCATGCTAATAAAATTAAAATCAGGAAGTGAAAATATCTAAATTATAAAAAAATATTTTAACAAAACTTAGCCATGTTTTTCTTCTTACTGGGTCCTTACAAGAGTTGGATTTCTATGTCCCTATTTAGGCATCTAAGTTAGCTGCTTGATTTGCCAAAGCTGATATGTACCAAGATATTTTCACTAAAATACAGACTGAGTTTAACTTTAGGCACTTGTTTCTTAAAAAAATCCTCAGGCATCTATTTTTCCTGCTAATTCTAAACCAGAGTAATGTTAGCTCCACAATTTACAACCTATTTCCAGCCCTGTAAATTTCTGTCTTTTGTAATGAATTGGACTCCAATAATAAATGTCCTGTAAAACATGTAATATTGGTGTAAGTAATTATTCAGATGAGTGCCAAGATTCCATGGCTGCAGGGAACTGACTTTTGATGCCAAATGTGTTTTTTTATTTCACAAAAGATGACAGCAAACACAGCAGTAATTTGTAATGAGAGCAGCAGTGCAGAGAAGATTGCATGAATCAAAAAAGATTGCAAAAATACAGAGTGAAACATTCATTTTGCTAAGGATATTGCAAATAAAACTGCTCCTTCTATCAGAAGAGACTTCATCCTAACAGATTCACATTCATCTGGACACCTACAGGTGTTTACTCCTCATGTTCCACCTGCAGTGGTTTGGGGCTCATGGTAACATGCCATTGTACTTCCTGATGAATATTTAAAATACTTCCCAACTCTGGAGCTGAGGGATGTGACTCCATTGTGCTTGTTGATGGATTAAATGAGTTGGTTCCTTAGACCTGCACCACTTTCCAACCATTACCTCAAAAATCAAGGCAGCACAACCTCTGGAAATCCATCTTTTATCATGGCTCCACTGAATTTATCAGCTTGGCTTGATCTGCCTACACTGAACAAGAAATTATCTAATTTTGATTTCCAACCAACACTGAAGTATTGAAACAGATTTCTTCCAGACACTCTGGAGCAATCAACACAAAACACACTTTAAAAAACTCTGCTTTCAAACTACTGAAAAACAGATTTAAGCTTCATTTATCATAGTTCAGCTTCTTCTTTTTTAGTATATATTTTCATATTTAGAACCTAAACTTGCTTGAATCCTTTTAAATGTAGTTATACAAAGGGAGAAGCACACACTGAGCAAAGCTAATTTCTAACCAGGCTCTAGATGAGCAGATGCAATTCACTCCCATAGAAAATCTATTTTCTGCCAGCAGAAAGATGAAGAAACCAAGCAGATTTTTTTTCTTAAACACTGACCTGTTTCCTCATCTGTTACAGTAGTGTTAAAATCTGAACATACAAAGTATCTTACAAATGCTGTGTCTTTGCAAGAGCTGTGAATGTAATTCTAGACTCAAACTGCTAAAATTTATTAAATCCCAAAAGGCAAATCTGCCACTCTCCTGAGGTTTTCATGCTGCTAACAGCCATAATTTCCTCTCTCCCAAACACAGTATATCAATAGCAACAGATTTATGCCCAGAATACATTAAAATCCAGAAGTAACTTAAGAAAAATCTTTGTGACTTTGCAACTCCCAACTGTACAGCCAAGGAGTCAGGAATATTTATGGCATTTACCCCCAGCAGCCTGAGGAGTGTCACCTTCTCAAGGCTCATCATTCCCTATGATGTGATAGTTGCAAAATTTGTTTCAAACTTGGGAAGAAATCCAAGGCCCTCTGATACTGCAGGTGAGATTTTTTTCCCCTGGTGTTTTACTGCACTTCTGTGTAAAAATGAAATACTGGTGGATCTTGTGATACAAATTCCTACAGCTGAACTGACAGCAGACCTGCTGGGGGCTCTGTTTGTGAGAGAGAAACTTCCCAGCTGAATAAATAACAGTGGATTTCAAACAGGTAAAAGGAAAGGTCAGCTGGAGGGGAAGCACAGTGGTTTAAACCAGTGCAAGAGGTGCTGGGGGGAGCTTGGGTAGCAAATGTGAAACTTTGGTGCCCCTTGCACAGCAGAGCCATTCAGCTCACATTTCCCAGTGCTCCCTGCCCTGCCATCCTCACACACATCCCTCTCCTTATCCATCTCCCTCCTCCTGTCTGCTTTTGACCTCTCCCCTTCCCTTCCCTGCACAAAGGGCCCATGGAAGGAAGGCTGCAGCAGTGCAATCCCCAGCCCAGGCTGACCCTGGCTGGCTGTGTCCCTCTCCATGCTCAGCAGCTCCTGCTGGATCAGGCCAATCCTGATGCCATCCTAGGTCAGGGCCCTGATTCCCCTCCTTTTCCAGGGCAGCTCTGCAGAGCTGATTGATTTCTTCTCTCCTCCATTCATACTCCTCCTCTCACTGACACCTCTTCTCATCCTTTAAGTGGGTGACACTTCTTGTGTGAGCCCCAAAAACTGGCCACATTTCACCCACACCAAGCACATTCCTTGGAGTATCCAGATGCAAAGGTGATTCAGCCTCATGCAATAGTTGATCCCTTACAAATTTACACATAGTATGAATTAATTTTTACTTTGACTATAAACTGAACTGCTAGGGATTGATTGATGTTTAAAAAATAGTGCAAATGCAAATGTAAAGACTGAATACACTGGACCCAGTAAACTGGATTTTGAAGCAGCAGACAGTCTGCATACACAAATCAGTATGCTGCAGCACAACAGAGAGAATTTATGCCTCACTAAACGTGATGTAAAATATTTAAAGGCAGAAACAGTTTCAGACAAGCTAGCACACTATAAATTCATCCTGTGGAATGGGGCTCTGTGTTCAAACACAGGCATAAAGCTGTGAAGTCCTGGAAATGGATCAGTCCCTGTGGTGGTGTTCCCTCATCGTTGCCCTCCAGGTGATGATGTCCCTCATGGGACTCCTGCACAGGAGGGACTTCATGGCAGCTCAGTTTGAGAAATGAGCAGGGACTTGGCCATGTGAGAACTGGAAGATTCATACACTGAAGCAGCTTTAACAGTCCAGGTGTCCCCTGAGTCATGGAGCTAAAGAAACCTGGAAAGCAGCATGGCAGGCCCTTTGTCTTTCTGCAGATTCCACAGATGCAAAATCCTCTTTTCCTCTTTGAAATAAATAAATGGTGTGTGAGGCTTCTCTCACAAAGTGCTCCCTTCTGCAAGTTTCTCTTCATGAAAAACCAGCATGCCCCAAAAATCTGGTTTGCATGTACTTTATGAAGAGAAAAGCAGTTCAATGCATGACCAAGAATGAAGTCCTAGAGCAGGAGGGGGGAGTGTTATTGCCTGAATAAAGGACTGAAAGCCAGTAACCTGTAACAGTTAATACTGCACAGAAAGAAAGATGCTGTTCTGGCTTTGCTGTTCCTGACAACAAGTAACAATTCATTTACCATGTGGACAAAACCAAATATTATCCTGGGGGTTCCTATAAAAGGAGAAGCATTTTTGGCAGACACATATACATCCATTTTACAAGAAATACAGTTTAAAAGTACCTTTTTGTCCTCTACTTAAGTGGCCTGCAAGCTTTTATGGTTCTTTTTTTAAAGTATTTTATCAAATTTTACAACTGAAAAACCCATCCCAGGGTTTGAGGAATGTTAGGCTGAGAAATCTGATGCTCTTAGCTCTAAGTGACTTTGAGAACTATTAGAACTCATATCTTCATCATAATGGACTGCAAAAAATAAAATAAATTACGAGGCTGATAAGAAGTCCTGCCTAGCTTACCAAAGAGGGCAGATAAGAGTATCTAATTCTGTACTTACTCTTATATATGTATTAGTAATAAAATTAATATTATTTTCCATTATTAAGCCACAGAATTCTATTAAAATTCTAGAATTAGGAACTGAAAAGAACAACTGTGCTTACCTCCGAACTGGAATTTTCCCATTTGTGTTTGTTAGAAAGGCCAGCTTCATCCAGCTGAAATGAGGAATGAAATACTTTAAAAATACTATTTATTAAAATTGGGGTCTACATACTTGTGTTTAACTTATTGCCATGTCTGCTTAATGAGTACAAACAAATAATTGTTCTGCAATAAAAATATTTTTCTGTGACCTTTTAGTGCTTGAGGCAGGGCAGTTCTTTAACTGCAAAGGCTAAAAGCAGCCTCAAAAAATCAGTACAGCAATTAACACAAGTGTGAGGATGAGAAAGTCTCAGGGGGTTGCCTTGCATATGCACCAAGGAAAAAACAAACCAGCAAATAATTAGAACATACACTACAATAAATCAAATGAACAGTCATAAACTCTCCCATAATTTCTCCTGGCCAGGTGCCAGAGATAGCCTTGAGACATCTTTGGTCTTAATAAAACACAAACTCTTAACTCATTTAACACCATATTCTTTATGACACTTTGTTTTGTAAATGTCAAATAATGGAAAACAATTTTTTTTTCCGATTCCAACAAGGAAAATCCAAGGACAGAAAAATAAAGGAGAAAGGGGAGGAAAGAAGGTAACTTACTGTTTCTTGAGACACGTCATGGGACTGACATTGTTAGCTCTGAAGTTGTGTATGATGGACCCAAGCCCTTCTACCCATTGCTGAAAAACACAGAAAACACCAAATCAGGAAAACTGAAGAGGGAAAAAGGAGGAAAGTTTGTCTTGGGGGAAGGCTCCTCCTTGAAGCCATGGGTGATGTAAATAACCTGTGCTGCGGGAAAAACCACCCATGTCACAGCCCTTACCATGGGGAAGTGCAGTCCCATTTCATCCTCCACCAGACAAAGGGATTGTGCTTTCCACTCTTCCAAATGCTACACAAAGTATCAGCAGTCCTAATAAATCAGTTTATTGCCAGCCAGTGATCCAATGACTGATTCATTAAGGCCTCTGTTTATATTCTGTATGAACATTTGCCTCCCTTTTGGTGGTGGAGGGCAATATCAGCTGTTACTGAGCACCATTATCCAAAGAGGAAGGACATATTTCACTTTTTAATTTTCTTATTTATATTTCATTTTAGTTATATTAATTTAATTTTTTATTTATATTTTCTAAATTTTCCAGTTTAGAAAATGAATGAAATAAAATATCAATAAGCTGGAGCAAACAACAGGGAGGCACAACAACCACTCAGCAACACCCTGTTACATATTCCAGTCCTGCTTGTTTGCTTGTTTTCATCCTTAAAATGCACAACATTTTAAAACAATCACTGGGATGACTCCCAGCCAACAGCAGCATTACAGCACTTATTTGTGTCATCCCTCTTTTAGGGATCTATTTTGCTGCTGCAGCCTGCACCCCAACTTTGCAGAGCTGTAGAGAAGCTGCTTAAGGCCCTGCCATGAACAACTCATGGATTTCAGCAAGAATCCTGGCAGGAAAAAGCCATGGGCAGAGGGAAAAATGGCAGTGCTGCAAGCCAAGTTTGATCTCAATGATGCCATTGTAACACTGGATTACTCAACTGATCATTTCCACTGCTGGAACTGGGATGGGATTTGGTCCACTGCTAAACATTAACCTTGTGAATAAAGGAGCTTTTTGCTTGTGGCCAAATGCTGTGCATGCAGCTTGAGCTGCCTTGGGCAGCATCCAGAATGTGACACTTATAAATAGATGCAGATGAGTGCATTTTCCTTTTCATGAATGACTGCTGTACATCTGCAAGACAGATGAAAAAAATCACCATTTTTACTGGAGGAACACTAATCTCTTTGGGAAATGGCACATTGTAAACTGCAGGGCAGCAAAATCCCTGGGGGTTAAAACAAGGTCTAAGGTGTCAATTCAACAGATAAACAACACACTTAAAGAAACCTCTGTACTCATGAAATATTAAATCTGTTTTGCTTCAGGAAAAGCAGTCACTTACTAAGATATGTGTTAATATTTAAGTGTTCCTTTTAAAGTAATCTTTTTAATATGTACTGCATAAAATATGCATTTAAATACATCAAGAGTGTGTCTGAGAATCACTTCAAGAACAGAACTATCACTTATGAAGAAAGGTTGTATTTGGGGCTTTCTTAGGTGTGTTTTTGGGCTTGAGAACAACCCCTCAGTAAGAGTCTGCCCTCCCATCTCTCTTTTTCCAGCTGCATGAGTAACATGACTTTGCAGTCCTAGGCTGAAGGGACTGCCCAGGAAGATAAAGCAAGCAAGGTTCATGGGGCAAGATAATATTATTTATTACAGCTGATATAACTAGAAGCCACTGACAGATTTAGGAAACACTTATCTTTTCCTACAAATGTTCCCTCACCTCAGATGATAAAGGAATGATGCTTGGGATAATTCCAGGGTAAATGACTGAACAAATCTTACACAGACTTGAATTTCCTAGGACTGTTGAAATTCAACTGTTGTCAACTACCTGCATTTGGGGTTTGTGGTTTGTTTGGGTTTGGGGTATGTTTTGGTTTGTTTTTGGGTTTGGGGGGGTTTTGGCTTGTTAGGATTGTTTGGTTTTGTTGTTTGCTTATTTTTGTTGTTGTTCAAATCAATTAAATGGAACATCCCTGCTGCATTAACACTGTCAGAGTTATACAAACACTTGTCCTCCTATGATCTGCCTTGGTCTGTACCCCTTCAAAACTCCCCAGCCTTCCAACAGTGACCCAACTACTCAGTGGCATAATCACTGCAAACAAAAAACCCTTGCAAAATCAAATTACACCAAATGCATGTTGTGAATAAGCTGCAGGCTTTCTCCCATTTTTTCAGCCAACCACTGGTGCAGTAGTGACCATATCAGCATTTCATTGGGAACTGAACACCTACAGATCCATTCTGATTTGAAGGCAAGGGATTACACCAGATATAACAAAAACTAAGATTTAGAAGTAAGGCTGGCCAGCACTCAGCTCTGGAGTGACTTCTGCTCATCTAGAACAGCTGCCAAAAAGGAGCACTGCTAGAAAAAAACACAAGTGAAGAGAGAAATCAATACACTAAGCACTTCCCAAGTGATTTTTTGCAGGAGTTGCCTGGATGGTTCCCACTTTAGAGGTCTCCCTAACCTTTTTCCAGTGTTAATGCCCTTCCCTGACAGAGATGCCAAATCAGGAATTGCACTCCCATGGAGCAAAAGAGCACAAATCTACAGCCAAACACTGCTGAGCCATGAAAGCATCACATTTCTGCTGGCAGCAAGCAAAGGAGGGACCCAAGAGCTTCTGTCCAGCTCCAAATCATCTTTACATTGGTGTGATGTGCCCTGGGCAGGATGTGGCAGTTGCAGAGCCACATCTGCCCATCTGTTCCATCCACAGCTTGGGGCTGGAGCAGCTTCTGCTGTTTCATCTCACACTGCCCACAGTTATCAGCTGGCCCCACTTCAATCAGGAATACAACACAAAACCAAATTCAACAGCACAGTCAAGAGTCAGACTTTTTGTCTGAGCTGGAACACTCTCCAATTAACACTGTCTTCACACTTGCTTTTAAGGTACTGTGATCCAGTGCACAGACACTCACAAAATTCAATATTAAGCTGGCAATATATTGCTTTCCTGACAACAAAGCAGATTTAATGCACACTTGTCTGATGACCTTGCAGGAGGGATGAAAGAATGGCTATCAGCTAACACACAGACAAATCCAGCAGCAGCCTTGCTTGTATTCCATGACAGCACTCCTTATTTTACAGATGAAGCTGAAAGATCTGTAAATCTTGTAATAGAGATAAAGATTCTCAGCTCTCTCATGCTCAGCATTTTCAAATCATTACCTGTGCAAAGGAGGAAAGTCCTATAACCAGTGGAATTCTGAGATGAGGTATATAGGAAACACTTTGGTCTTAGAAAAAAAAAAGGTTTTGATAGAAATCAGTACATTGGATTCTTACTGATGCTAGTGCTGAGTATTTTCCAATTTTCAAAATATAGTTCAGTACCTTTAATATGTTGAAGTACCTCCTGAATGGCACCCTATAAACAATTATTATTCCAAATTCATAGAGGGATTTGGGCCCTGATATCTAATCCTACTAAATCAACAGTCAGCAGAAGAAACAAAACCAAACACCAGTGCACTTTAAGCTCAGACCCCCTTAGGCTGACACAGAAGGCCAAAATCTGCACTGCAGGCTGGAACCAGCACTGTGTTGTTTTTCTCTGACAAGATCAAACACTGTCAAACATCTCTAGAAGGAGAAGGGGCAAGGAAAATCAATCAAAGAAGCACTCTCTTAGCTTTTGCTGTTTGTCTGAAATGCTTCTGAGGCACTTAGTGACCCTGTGTTAGCTGAGGATCACCAATGGAAAGTGGCAGAATGCAGAAATAAGTTTGGCCTTTCAGCTCTGTTGTAGCCATCAACCTTTCATTTAGGCAGGGTTAAAAAGGACAATATGAAAGGTTAAAAATCCCCATAGCCTACAGCTCATGAAATCCCAGACAGGGCCATGCCTGGCTTATTGACTGACGGGGTCAGTATTACCCAGACCTCTTGGGATTTTACCTCCCCTTTTCCAGGGCACTCCCTCCAGAGTTGCACTCCAATATTCCAGGCACCAGGAAAGCCAGGGAGGCAAGGAGGCACTGCCCTCTGATTTTGGTGTTCAGTGGCTGGGACTGGCTGTACAGGCTGGACATAACCTGAAGGCTCAGGGAGCACAGGAAGCACAGGGAATTGCCATGGGGACTCCCCAGGACACAGTGGGCTGGCAGCAATCCCTGGCACTGCCCTCAGCCAGCAGATGTCCCCATTCTCTCAATGTAAACATCTCCAAACTCCTCTCTGCTCCAAGGAAATCACCCTTCCTCTCACTCCACAGCAAGGAGAGCTGAGGGGTGACAGTGCCAAGCCTCTCCCCCACCCTGACCACCCACAGCACTGATTCTTTGCAGGATATCCCTGTGAAAATACCGCAAGGATTTTTACAAAGATAAAAGGGATCTTTCTGACTTTCAGGTATTCCATCAGGAAAGCTGAGGCTCACATGCCCCACACTGCGGGCTGCCCAATCTGTTCAGACTGCTACCACACTTACAAAGCTCCCTACCCTGGAGTGCCTTTTCCAGCACTGGAGGGGCCTCCTCTGAAAGGAGCTGGAGGAATCACTTTGGCTGCTCTTGTCTGCAAACTGAGAGAATCACAGTGGAGCTTTCATGGGGAAATCAACCTCCTGGCTCTGGAGAACCAGGGCTAAAGTTGTCAGTTTACTGATAATTCCACAGTGGCACAGCCAAGAATGTACATGAAAAGGCAGAAAAGCACATGCAAAGCACCAATAGTTAATTGCAGGCTGGGATATGAAGATTCCTCTAGAGAACATGGAATAACACTGGGCACAGGTGAGCTGTGGTCATGTATTAAAGGCAGTCATGATATAGAAATGTTTGTCACATGGGCCACAACTGGGACACATGAGAACAGCAGGAGGCTTCTAAAGATCTGTTCAAGAGTGTTTTGCAGGTTCCTTGAAAAGTTTTGCTTTGAAACATCAAAACAAACCAAAAGTTTGGGAAAACAGAACTTTTCTGTTATACATTTGTGGAATATTCCCATGGGAATCTGCTGCTACTTTCTATTTGCCCTCTTAACAATATGATTTGGGCAAATGTTTAACAGCTTATTTCAGAGGGGAAAAAAATCAGGGTCAGTCAGGCTGGGCTGGATGGGCAACCTGGTCTAGTGGAAAGAATCCCTGCCCATGGCAGGGGAGTTGGAACTGGGTGTCTTTAAGGTCCCTTCCAACCCAAATTGTACTATGACTGTATGAAACAGAATTTTTTTTGTAAATCAAAGAGTTTGATTGGTAGAAACACCCACAAAAGTGATCAACCTGAAGTGCTTCATCTTACCAGAATAATTTTCAACTTAAAAAAAAAGAATCTCATTCCAACGGAGAAGTGGAGAAGTTTAAGAATGTCAAAATTAAATGTTTTCAACAGCAGTTGACTTCCATGCCATGAATATAGTTAGCTGTGAGATAAAGCCTGCATTTACCTTTGTGCTGTTTGTCAGTGTGGGAGTAATTCAGCATTTAAGCATGTTCTGTTCATTCTGGTGCCTCACAGGTTAAGCCACCAAAGTGTGAATCACTGTGTCAGTAACACATGGGTAGAATACATCTATTTTCTAGCAAATCCAACTAAAGGTGTAAAACCAGTGTAAAAGGTTGCTCCACTCTCCTTCCCAGCCTGTCTCCCCCATCCTGGATGCACTGCCAGAGGAATGCATCAGCACTTCCCACAGACAGATTATCTTCAACACTGGTGGGAGCTTTGCCTCTAAACATGATTTCAACATTAGGGCTCTTCCTTGGGTTCAATTAGGAATGTTCACTGAACTCCTCAGCCAGCAGGGCACAGGGGAACAGTAATTTCAAGCAGAAGGGCAAAATCTCTGAGGTGGAGAGATGGTCCTTTCCAAGCAAACAGGTGGACCTGGGAGAGAACAACCAGCAGGGCAAATTCACCCCTGATACTAATATTAAATAATGTTAAAGAAGCTGACTTAAGTCAATCTTTTCAGCTTAACTCCTTAATGCATTGCCAGAGTGGATGAGCAAAGAAGACAAGTCCAGATTTGGGGTTGCTGAAGTACAACAGCTTTACTGGACTCATGCCAGGGTTGGATAGGCTGCCTGTGTGCCAAGGGGCTCATCAGCACTAGAGCACTTCTGCCCCAAGGAAACTCACCCCCAAATAATCACTGGCCTTTTCAACTGTCCTAGACTGAGGAAAACAGATTATCCAATTACTAGGGCACAGAAAATCCATCTGGGAAGTGAAAAAGCAAAATACACACATATGCTCTCATCTCTAATATATGTATATGTGTGTGTGTTAATTTTAGCTCAGGATAATTTATATAACCTGATTTAATCAGGATTCCAAACATCAGGTTTTAAATTCCACCTTTTACAGTCAGTCTGTACCACCACAGTGGAGCTGCTGTAGGAGTGGACCACGACAGCTGCTTGCAATCAGAGACAGAGCACACCCTATTTTGTGGCTGTTTTAAGAGTGGAAATGAAAACCAATTTCTCTGCTGAAAACACCAATAAAATTTAAGTAGATAGAATGTAAATACCAGGGTTGGAGCTTGGAGACAAGTGGAGAGATAATAAACACACTCTTGTTGTTGGAGTAGCTGCACTTGGAGCTCAGCAATGCCTTGGCCAGCCCTGCTGAGCACACGGGGGCTGCCCTGGGGCACAGCTGATGACAAAGGACAGCAGCCAGACTGGGATGGGCCTGGAGGGGAGGCTCCAGCACCTGGGGCACCCCCAGGCACCTGGCAGAAGCTGCTTCCCACTGCTACCACTCCTTGCATGGATAAGATGAAGAAGCCAGGAATTTCCACCAATTTTCTTTGTCATGGTTACTCAGTCCCATTTTAACCCAGCCCTTCTGGGCAGAAAGGTTCTGAGCTTTTGAGCTTGAATCTGCCCCTCAATTCCCTCATTTTCAAGTATCCCAATCAGGTACAGACCAGTGCTCCTCACAGCAACAGGGGCACAGCAGAACCCACAGGTTTCTTACACCTATTTTACAGCCCTCACACAAATCTGGGCAGCTGAAGCTTCAGTCACTGCCCCTTCTCCTCCAAGCTCTTGTCTCTGTCATTTCAAAGGAGGGGCTCCCATTTGAACATGGATTGATTTGAGGCCTGTTTTAAACTGCAGTTAGCAGCTGCACAGCCACTTCATGCCATAGGAAGGCTTGTTTCTTCTAGAGGGGATTTACTGCGTCCCACAAGGAGGATGTTTTCTCCTGAACAAAACAGGAAGAACTAAGCAGGAGCACTTCTATGTGCAGATAACTCCTAGAAAAATTCTGTTTTAGCACAGAAGTGCAGTAGCAAGTTGATGTATTTACCATATACCAAAGGTCAACAAAGTACAGGCCAAATTCCCTAGCGAAGGCAGCTTAGAAAGCTCTACATTGATTTTTTGGCCTGATGTGCTTTATGCTCTCCCTGGTGCCTCAAACATATCATATCAGATGAGGTGGATCATCACTGCTGACAGTTCTGGATATGTATTTTGGTGGAAAGGCTCCCAAATGCAGGGCTCTGACTTCCATGGGCCTCCCAGAGCCTGCCCACTGCAGCATGACACACCATTTCTGTAAGGCTTGCCTGTTAATGAGCACTAGATCTTTTCAACAGCATAATTAGCTCATCTCCTGTGACAGTCTCTGTAATGGGCCAACAATCTCACAAACCAATTAGTCTAATACAGGTTATTGAGATCTAAGGTGGCTGAGGAACTTAACTGCAGCTGTTTTCAGAATAAATCAGAGACTCTGCTGGGTTAAGTATGGGAGTGAATGCTGCCAACATCTCCTTTGCTTTGCTTCTTTTTTCAAATGCTTTCAAAACATAACTCTGACACATTATTTCCCTTAAAGCCTGCTGAAAATACACACAGTCAAATCAATTTAGTGTACCCATGTAAGTTATACAAGTATTTCTCCTATAAAGGAGTTTAGTCAGCATTGCCAGCATTTCCAAAGGTATGGATCCAAAGCAATGAAAAATAAACCAGGTCTGGCAAGGGATTTAGTGTTGTTGCTTTCAGTAAACAGTTTTAAAGGAGGGGATTTACCAGGTGTATGATACTGATCACTATTTAATATTTCTCTCACTGGCAGAACAGATTATAATCCTAAATACCCTAAATACATACAGACAGAAAAGGAAAGCAAAGAGTGTGCATTTAAAAACCCCATGAAGGTCTGGATCTCAGCTAGCAGTGTGCTATCAGCACTCTGATCAGGCTTCTCAGAGCATTTCCAGCTCAGCACCAGGGCAGGTGGAGCCCAGGACTTGCCTGTGAACTGCAATCTCAAGCTCTCAGGAAAGATGACGTGTAAAAAAGCACCATTGTTTCCTTCAGACTGTTCCATGTCAGCCGGAAACAGAAAAGGACCTGGCTACACTGGGATCCCCTAACTGCAGAGAATTTTCTTTCCTGCTTTTGTTTTTTCAAATAATACAAACCACATGATACAATTAGGTTATCAGAACAGAATTCTGAAGGGCTGAACTCCACCCACCAGGAAAATGGCAGTGATTGCACTTCCCTTCAGCATCCCTGTCCCAGGCCCACCACCATCACCAGTGTGAAGCAGCCCCACACAGACACTGAGCAGCTCAGGGACTGCTCTGGCCAATGCAGAATGGTCTCAGTGTCTAATTCTGATCAATCACTGAGCATGCACAGGCTGATAAAATCCCTATTTCCTCTCACCATGGCACACAGACATGCCCCACATGGGTGTTTGCTGTCCTTTGGAAGACTGACTAAACTGAGTATCTCAGTCAGCCACGCAGGCAGACTTAGGAAAAACAATTGAGCACTGCTGATGAGCTCTTCTTTGAACTCCCACACACTGTTTAATTGTGAAATACCTTGGCTATTTCTGTGTTTTCTGCTACCATGAAAGTGAAGCTGATGTTCACCAGATCTGTGCCACTGCAAACACACACTATCCGTCCTTCCAGCTCATTCTCTGATTTGCCAACAGCCTCCAGTGCAGTCAGTATTTTGGGATCCTGTGAAACAGAATAAATAACTTGTTACATTTGCAACACTCCAGTTATGCAAGGCACTATGGTAAAAATGCATTTACACCTTTAAACCTTTGCCAGTCATCTTAAATGAGTGCTTTCACTTAGAAACATTGTGCAAACCTGAAAAAACAATATATTCTAGCAGTTAGCAACATGATTGTGAGAACTCATATTTTATCATGAAAAAGAAAAATTAATCACTCCAAGGACTGGAAACAGAGGAACAGAACTAATCTCTAAATTAATTATTCCAATCTAGTTAAGTCCATAGTTCCTGAGAGTCATGATGTCTGTGACTTCTTGGCTGTTTCTCAGTGACATGTCACACAAGCTGTTGTTTTTGCTGCTGGAGATTTAATGGGGATATTTTAAATGTTTTTTAAAGACAAAGTTGATGTCTGAAGCACCTTGGTGTGGCTGCCAGCACATGGAGCATGGGGTACTCTGCATTGCCACATCTCATCTCTGAGGCAGAAATCTCAGCCTGTGGATTCCCAAGAGAATTTCTGAGAGACAGTTACCTACAGTCAACACAAAACCACTTAACATGAGAAAGTGGAAATGCAGGAAATGCAACAGATCTTCTAAACTGAATGCCTGGTGGAAGGAGAGCCACAATTCAGTGCAGAAAATCCTATATATTCCTTCTGAGCATATTTCCAAAGTGTTGGGGTTCTCCAGAACTCCCAGCCAGTACTTCTGCTGATACTCTTAAAAAAGGAAGAATGTGACCCTCTCTGACCACCTAAATGCATAAAGAGACATGCAAACAAATCTTTCTACATTTTATGCCAAGGCAGTTAAGAAGATAAAATAAATTCAAACAGATAGGAACAAAATACGGAAAATGAAACATTTTTTTCAGATCCCTAAAACAAGTATCACAATAAACTGTTACAAGATAATTAAAAATCCTGACTTGTGCTCTTAATGTCTTAATACAGATTTAGTAATACAGATTTCTCTACATTTTTCTCTTTTTATATTGATACAGATTTCAGTACATCCTGAATCCTGTACTGCATCAGAAAAACCAGATGACTGAACCTTCCCACTGCAATCACAACAGATCACTTCAAAACTTCAGGTTTTAGGCTATGACTGTAAAATAAAAGCTGTGTTACTGTTATTATTTCAAGAAATGAATGCCATCCTGCATTTCACCTTCAGTTTGAATGTTCTTTGTTTCAATGAAGAGTATGAGGTAACTAGAGAGTACCTTTGGTACAGCTCCAAAACGAACACTGTTGATCAGGGAGCATTCTAACACCTGTCCCTCCTGAAATGACAAAAAGGGTACAAGGTCAAAGGTCTGTTGAGACATGGCTCCACTGGGAATTTCAAATCAGCAAAAATAAACAGTGGATTTTATTGGCAAACACTGTTAACAAGCACTAAGCAGTATATTTCCCTTTCATATCAGTTAATTCCCTCTTAAATGCTTCACTTCTGTCAATTCTCAAAGAACAGGATGAAGACCAGTTTTGTATAAACTAACACAGTATTTTAGATTTTGAAAAAGCAGAATATAAATCAAGTGCAATAACATATAATATACATTCCTGACATAATTGTCATATACCTTTCCTTCACTTTTCCAGCTCAGAAAAAAACCAAATTCATCCACTTGGAAGAGACAGTTGCTTTCAAAGACAAAAGACTCCTACAGGAAAGAAAATACAGACCATTATTTTAGTCAGTTTAACAAATATCAATTATTTATCATTCAAAAATAAATGATTGTTCTGTTTCTTCCCAAAGACCCTCCTGCAGAATTTGCTGTTCTCAAAAAGAACAGAAACAAGGGAGGCAGGCTTTTAAAAAAGAGATCACTTTTACTGATTTGTCTTATTGTTGATGCTTGAGACACTGGAATGCACATAATTAATATTTTCCTGCCTCATTGTGACTAAATGAAGATGTTTCATTTCACAGAAGCAGTGATTCTTACCTCATAAAATAATCTTAATAAAACAGAACTTCAAACAATGATTGAAAATTAAATGCTTTAAGGTAAAAAATAGATAATTTGCTAATGCCACCTTCAGGATCAAATGGCCACATTTCCTTTTGCAGAGTTTGGGAAGCACTTTTCTATAGCACTGTGGCAGTGCACATGCTGTGAGTGCTTTGCAGCCAGAGCATCTGACAAGCAGAGCTTGAAGGATATTGATTTGCAGAAGGAATCAGGGAAGAATGGCATTCCAAAGAGACCAGGCAAGGCAAAAAAAAAATCAGATTAGCTGAATTTAAAAAGAAATTTCCTCCACACACCTCCAGCCTCAATTAGAGCATCATCAATTAAGCTCAAATGCAGGAAAACAGTGTGCAGAATCAATCACTTGTTCAAGAAAAAGAGGATCCAGAACTCCCTGACTTCCTTAATTGAAAAGCAGGGGGCATTTGGGAGAGGAGGCCTCGGTGAGGAAACAAAACAGGCTCCAGCTGTGCCACAGAAAACCTGGAATAAACTGCAGCAACACTTGGAGCAGGAGAGGAGCACAGGAGAGGAACACAGGAGCACAGGAGAGGAGCACAGGAGAGGACAACAGGATGCACAAACAATGTTTTGCTCCACGGGGGGACAGCAGGAGCCCTTTCTGGGGGGTTTTGGGGGCAGCAAATTCAGCTGCAGGGAGCAAGAGCTCGGTGCCAGCTCCTCAGCCCACAGCTCTGGAGAACAGAACAAATTCATGCCTGGCCTTGTCCCTGTCACCACATCCAGGTGCCCACCGAGTTTCTCTGACATCACACCAAAATCTGAGCACTTAAAAGTCTCTCCTGGATCTGCCCATTCTCTGTTTCTTGTTGGAGGTGTAAGGGAAGAACCACGGGCTGTGCCCCCTCACACAGCTCCTCACAGGCTGCTCCTGGAGCATGGGGATTTTGGGGCAAAAAACGGGGATTTTGGGGCAAAAAATGGGGGTGTGGAAAGGGGGACTGGCTGAACCACCACAAGGAGCACTGCCTGGTGGGGATTTGGGGCAAAAAATGGCCATTTTGAGCAAAAAATGAGGATTTTAGGAACAAAATGGCAGTTTGAGGGGAAAAACGGAGATTTGGGGNGTGACTAAATGAAGATGTTTCATTTCACAGAAGCAGTGATTCTTACCTCATAAAATAATCTTAATAAAACAGAACTTCAAACAATGATTGAAAATTAAATGCTTTAAGGTAAAAAATAGATAATTTGCTAATGCCACCTTCAGGATCAAATGGCCACATTTCCTTTTGCAGAGTTTGGGAAGCACTTTTCTATAGCACTGTGGCAGTGCACATGCTGTGAGTGCTTTGCAGCCAGAGCATCTGACAAGCAGAGCTTGAAGGATATTGATTTGCAGAAGGAATCAGGGAAGAATGGCATTCCAAAGAGACCAGGCAAGGCAAAAAAAAAATCAGATTAGCTGAATTTAAAAAGAAATTTCCTCCACACACCTCCAGCCTCAATTAGAGCATCATCAATTAAGCTCAAATGCAGGAAAACAGTGTGCAGAATCAATCACTTGTTCAAGAAAAAGAGGATCCAGAACTCCCTGACTTCCTTAATTGAAAAGCAGGGGGCATTTGGGAGAGGAGGCCACGGTGAGGAAACAAAACAGGCTCCAGCTGTGCCACAGAAAACCTGGAATAAACTGCAGCAACACTTGGAGCAGGAGAGGAGCACAGGAGAGGAACACAGGAGCACAGGAGAGGAGCACAGGAGAGGACAACAGGATGCACAAACAATGTTTTGCTCCACGGGGGGACAGCAGGAGCCCTTTCTGGGGGGTTTTGGGGGCAGCAAATTCAGCTGCAGGGAGCACGAGCTCGGTGTCAGCTCCTCAGCCCACAGCTCTGGAGAACAGAACAAATTCATGCCTGACTTTGTCCCTGTCACCACATCCAGGTGCCCGCCGAGATTCTCTGACATCACACCAAAATCTGAGCACTTAAAAGCCTCTCCTGGATCTGCCCATTCTCTGTTTCTTGTTGGAGGGATAAGGGAAGAACCATGGGCTGTGCCCCCTCACACAGCTCCTCACAGGCTGCTCCTGGAGCATGGGGATTTTGGGGCAAAAAGTGGGGATTTTGGGGCAAAAAACGGGGATTTTGGGGCAAAAAATGGGGTGGCCATAAGGGGGACTGGCTGAACCACCACAAGGAGCACTGCCTGGTGGGGATTTGGGGCAAAAAACAGCCGTTTTGAGAAAAACAATTACGATTTTAGGAACAAAATGGCAGTTTGAGGGGAAAAACGGAGATTTGGGGCAAAAAATGGGGGTGTGGAGAAGTTGCTGAAGGAAAATAAAGCTTTTCTGAGCTGCCTTTCAAAAGGAATTCCATGTCCACCAGTATCTACTTCATTTATCTGGCCCAAATCTGGAAATACAGGGTAAACCAACTGTCCCTATCTTGGCAGGCCTCGTGATAAAAAAATACCTTTTACTTCCATTTCTAAAGATAAGAAAATACTAATATCCCTGAAGGCACTTACCTTCAACTTATAGAGATTTCCTGTTCAAACAAGATTAAAAAGAGACCCTGATAAAATTATTCTTCCCAGCATATCAGTGCTGAGTCTAAGGTAAACTTCTCAGCATTTTATTTCAGCTGCCTGTGTAAAAAGCCCTGGTTTGCATTCCTTTAATAAATGTGGATTAAAGCATAGCTGAAAGCAGGATCATAGCAATCATATTTCAGATAGAGTGCAGATTGATTTTCTAAAGTAGATAAAACCACTCCAGTTCTCAAATGATGCATTTTGAATCAGAATATGAATTTTCTGTGTTCCTCTACTTTCCCTTGTAATAGGCAGGTCCTGAGTTTATGTATTTAAAAAAAGCAATATTCTCCCTCCCTCCATTTGATAGATAGTACAAAAAAATTGAAGGATTCACTTTGTTTAATAATGTGCTTTATGAATCTGCAAAGATGAGAGTTTTATACATGTTACAGATATTTTGATCCAATTCTCCCTTTCTCTTCCTCAGGGCTTATGTCAAATCAGAGGGATTAAATATATTTTAAAGCTATTTCTTTTAAAAGCAAAAAAAAAAAGCCTATATAGGAATAAAGTGTGTTGGTATTGCCTCCCCACAGACATTTCTGGGGGTATTACCAGAAAAAAATTAAAGTTTCTTTGTGTACAATGAAAGCAAAACATGAAATATTCTAGAACTTGTGCATATTTAAAAGAGAATAGCAAATGAAAGGCAACTGGTCTCTTACCTCTTCATATCTATCAAACACAGCTCCTTCTTGCATAAAAGAGGGAACTGGCTTCTGCCAGTTAAATTCATAAGGTTTTGCCATGATTACAGGAGAGAAACCTGAAATGGAATGGAAAAGCACAGTTCAATTACTGCCCTTCAAAAGGACTATTTCAAAGGCCAAGCAGGATAAAAAGTGACTTTTACCTTTTTCTTTCACACAAAGTACTAAAAAGTCACAGTGCATTTCTAAATCAAGAGCTTTCCTCCAAGGAGTATTTTTGTTTCAGATCTTTAAAATGGAAAATATTTGTACAAGGTGTGTGTGAACTTAATTATTTGAAAAACACTTTCACTGTAACTTCCAGAGTACAATGAGGCTGGGATTGACATAGCTCTAGGTGACAGAATACCACAACCTGTAATGCACACAAATGCTTCTTTTTTTACTGGAAAACATCAGATGCTACAGTGACAGATTGTATTTGTTCTTAACATCCTAAACTTTATGCTGCAGAGGCAAAATACAATTTTTGTTTCAAATTTCATTTATGTTATAGAAATTCCTGGGTAATTTCAGTTGTATTTTATCCATAACTCAAGATATCAATAATACATATGTCAAAATTCATAGGGAAAAATACTGTGTAGAGGTATAGAATGTGCCTCTATATGAAATAAAACTGGGTAGTTGTATTGTGCACTTCTGCAAGAGAACAAATGTGAACAAAATTGTTAATTTAAAATAAAATCTGGAAGTCATCTTGTATGGACATCACAATAAAGACAGCAAATGATCCAGTAATGCCTTCCAGGTTACACTGGAAAGGGCAGAAAATGGGGAAGAAAATGGGGCAGAAAATGGGGTAGAAAATACCCAAACTAAATACTCTGCAATTCTGTAGTTCCTTTAATCAGAAGTGGTTGCTCCTGCTTCCTGATGCCATTCAGGACACCCAGCATCCTGATTCTCCCTGTGTACACTGCAGCAGGAGTGGGCACACCCCTGGCAGCAGCAGGGCAGGCTAAGGCTGGGTGCTGGAGGGCAGGGAATCACACTGTGACATGGGACATGGAGGGTGACAGCAGGACACGGCCACCCCACTGACCTCAGCCTGTCCTGCACTGACAGCTGGGGACCTCCAGCCACTCCTGACTGTCCCCAGGGGCACCACATGGGCTAAGGGTGACCAGCTCAGCTCTGCATGTGCCACAGCACAGCCACAAGGCCTGGGAAAATCCATCCAAGTGAGGAGGATAAAGAGTCTCATAAAGCTCCAGGGAGAGCTGGAGCAATCCATGCAGACTGAGGTGTCTTCTCTGAGTCAATTTTAAACCCAGAATAAACATAAGTGCTTAAAAGAGTTGAAGAACTTTGTATTATGCCCCTTGTCTGTCTTGTTTTCATTCATGTAAAACATCTAACAAGAGAAAGAATGAGAACAAAAGAACTGTTCAACGACTCTGTCCAACTTAGGCTGTAAGAACAGTTATTTTGATAATTTTCTACTGAAAAAAAACCACCCTACTACTTAAAACATGCAAAGCACATTTTCATGTTAACCCATCTCATGCTCTTTTTTGGTTATTGATACAGAAATTAAAAATGCAGTCTGAAAGTTATTTATACATGTCACCATTAAGTGTTCACTTTCATTGAAAACAGGATGAAAATTCAAAATAATAGATCTCTATTCCCTAATCTTACAGAAAAAGGCTAAATGATATTTTAACTGTCTGTACCTTTTTTCCCCCAACAAAGAGATGCTTTGAAGGAAACAGATCATCTATATCCATTATCTTATCAAAACCCCCCTTTTCTTTTTGCCAGTCCTGTGCATTTGGTCCTTGCCACTGTGTAAACAAGGAATATCATCTGATTCATAAGGATTATGAGATGTTTTGAGATCTTTTCAAGGAATGTGCCAATATTATTATTTTTTAATACATGTAATTCTCATGTCTCTTCCAGTTTAGATCAGCCCAGAGCTGCTTTTCCCTCATTTCATGAAGGAAGCTGGATAACAGGACAGGCACCCCATTGAAAGGCATGATGGGGTCATGTTCTGTGCAGCTCATGGACTTCACACAGAATAATCTCAACAAATTGGAAACTTAGTGGCTGTTCTTGGGGCAAAAGAAATTAAAACATCCACACCTGAAGTGATAACCACTGTTTTTATGGCATGGTGGCTGCTCTCCTGTCTATTTAGATGTGTTTTATTATCAGAATGGTCTCAAGAAGGAAAGTTCCTTCAGATACATCAGTTAGTTCATGCAGCAATAAATGCTCCCATCCTTCTGGGAAAAACTGACACATTCTGTGCTAAAACATCAGAACTGTGGTGGCACTTCTAAGGCTGTGAAGAACACTGCTCCACAGTCCCAAGCCTATACAAATGGCTTTTACCCTTTTACACTGCTGCTGAACCCCACACAAACTCAGATTTTAAAGCCTACAAGTTCTGAACTCCCGAGTAAGGCACATCCCAGTGCTCCTCCCTGCATCTGGCACTCTGAAACCAGAGGTAAAGAGTGCTGGAGCACACACTGAACTCTCTGAAAGACTCTTCACCTTCACACCACACACATGCACCTGGTTAGCTTGGCTGAGCATCACCCAGGCACAGAAATGCAGCTCTGCAAAGCCCTCCTTCCCAGGGGGCTTCTCCATTGTGGGGTACTCACAGGGTGTGATGAACTCGTTACTCCAGCTGAGACACCGAGCAGGAGCTCCCCGGTTGGTGCTGCAATGCGCATTTCCCACAGCTCGCAGTCAGCCCCAGCCCTCTGCCCTTCCCCAGCCCCAGGGCTCTGGAGCAGGACACAGAGACCCGGCACCACCTCCTGTCACAGGAACCAGGATCACAGCCTCTCATCTCATTTGCATAAGCTCGCGTTTAGCGGCACGGAACAGCCTGACTGCTCATCACTCATCAGGCAATCGAGGTCCGGCCCAGCCTCCAGCCCCTCGGTATTCACCTCCTCACCGAGCTCTTCCCCAGCTCTGCTCTCGCAGGTCACTTCAGTTTACAGATGAATGAGACGGATGAAGTGTGAGGGAACGGCAGCTTGAGTACACGCAGCAAGGACTTGGAGGAATTGTAACAAACAACATTTTTAAGCCTTATGCTTTGGCAGCTGTGCAGAAGGTGAAGAAAATTCTCTTGGCCTTTAGAAAAGCTCTTTTCAGTCTCTCACATTTCTTACACTCCTCTCAAAAATCAATTTTTAGCTTTTAAGATCACCAAACTAAAATACAAAATATTCCCGTGTCACTCTTCAGACCTCTTCTACTCTTCATCACTTTTTTAGCAGTTCAAAGAGAGTGAAAAACAAACCCAATCCCAACCAGCAAACCCGAACAAACATGACATTGCAACACAAATATATCCCTGCATATATCCTCACTATGATGAGAATCAAGAATTACCCTCTTTAGGGAGATTTAATAACCATGAAATCTGTGAAGATTCAACTGGGACACATAGAAGGTTAAGGAACTAAATTTAAAGGCAGCAAAATTTTAATTTGAAAACTTTTATACTGCCTTTAAAAACTGAAATCGAATCTCCTTACTGACTTAAGAGTTCTCAAAGTGTAATAACTCCTCTGAATACATACCATTCACAAAAGCAGAAAGAACACTCATAGAAATGCACCTCAGGACTTAATTAATGACTCCAAGGGAGAGGCAGGTGAAGTGCAGTAGTTAAATGCCTCTTGCAGCATCTCCCTTTCCTTTAACACTGATTTATGCCTGAAGGCATGATTTGGATCACATAAAATTCACCTGCAGTACCCAAAGAGGGAGGACACAAAATTAACCATATCCAGAAGAGCATTAATTAACACAAAAGTCTTGCTCTTTTGTAAGCTTGGCTGTACTAAGCTAAATCTGGGGCTTGTGGACTATAAATCCTGGGTTTTTTCATTCTTTGACCAAAAGAAGGACAAGGTGTGGCTGAACAGGAGGAGGAAAGGATTCTGTTAATACGGAGGAGACAAATGTTTGGGGAAAGAGGTGATATTCTAAACTAACCCACAGGGCTGGCTAGCATGATGGATAGGATACTCCTTGGATCCCATAAACATCCTGTCAATGTTGAGACACTGCTGGAAAGGGCAGCAGAGTTCCTCAGGGCTGATCCCCCCCATGTTTCAAACACACAAACTCACATTTCCGCAGTTTGCTTAGCCCCAAGTATTGTAACAGCGCCTGTACATTGTTTTTTTAGTCATTATTATTTTTGCCTCTGGAATGAATCCCTCTTTGCTGAGGGAGAGGTGAGGAGGCTCCACACTGTGTTTGCCCTTTCACCACTTACCTCCTGGAGTTACACCCCCTAAACTTGCCCCACGTCCTGTCTGGGTGGGTTTCCAGTGCAGCACCCACCCAACACTATGCTGAGTTCAGTAATCTTGCCCAGGAATACTTGATTTTCTTACAGATACAAGGAAGCAATTAAAAAAAAAAACTCAAAAAAGGGATCTATTTCCCATTCCCAGTCACCCCAGGACATCCCCCACGCTGAAGTACATCTAACCTTCAAACTCCTGTTTGGTAATGACATTCTTCATGGCAAAGACAACAAGATTTAGATCAGCAGACTTCTCTAACTTTGGGGGTTTTTTATGGAGTTCATCCCAATACAGCGAGTCAGAGCTGTGGACTAGAGTGAAAATCCAGCTGTCCATGACTAAACAACACTGAAATTCTTATAAAAATGCCCCTTTCATTTTTTTAATGAGGCTGTGAAATACTTTCATATTCCAATACCATAAATGTTTCTTGAAACTTGAAGAAAAGTCAGATCTTCATATATTTACTCCTCAATGTCAAATTGATTTGGTCATAAAGGTATTGACATTAACATAAGCAAAATGCAGAGATAGGGTGGTTTTTAAATATGAAACCTTGGTTTAAACTCTAGAACTTAAAATTCAGATAAATTTTAAGAAAAGAAAAGCCATTATCGTGTGAATCCTATGTAAAAAAACTAACAGGGAGAGCCACACTGCTGAATTTCAGTGCCCACATTATACTGTAAAACAATTCCAAGATTTCACAGCTCTCCAAGCTGTTCCACAATCAAATTTTGCTGTTTTGTTTTGTTTTTTTTTTTTTTAAAAGGGTAATTTTTCAGCAGGTTATTTTTAAACACATTATTCCCACATAATGCAAGCAACTTAAACCAGTTCTCCCCAAAACAAGGTCCAGGAACCACACCAGACACACAACAGGAGCCTGAGAATGCATCCTCTAGCACCAGTCTAATTTTCCATTTTGTGTCATTTTCCATCCCATGTGAATTGCTGCAGTGCAGGGGCAGCTGAGGGGTTACACCACACCCAGAAGGGGCCTGTTCTGAGCTGATCTTTGGAGATTTCCTCCAGTGCAGAGCTCAGAAATGAGAACCTGCTCCTGGTCCTGCCTTCAGGTCCCAGCTGTGCCTCAGTCACCACCTCTGACTGTAACAAGGAGAATTCCTGGGATAAAACACAGGACTCAGACATCACCTCCCACCTTCCTCACATGTTTATTTTGTCCTAATGGCCTCCTAGTTTGTTCATATCTAGAACTTTCCCCAGCCTTCCTGTCTATTTGAAAACTCTCATTTTTTCACACAAGTGCATCCTTTTTGGGGGGAGAGAGTATTTGCCTTTCTGAGAAGTGAATGGTGTATAGAGACATGCTGGTTTTGTAAATAAACTTATTCTGCTAGATTTCCAACAGTACAGCAAAACTACATTCTGTATTAAGAAATACATTTAAATCAAGCCATTATGAAAAGCTTCTCAGATGATTCACTCAGGTCTGATTCCTCACAAACTTCTAAATTACAGACATTTGTAGGCCCAAGAAGGCAGATTATTTCTCTGCTCAGCAGCAATACAGAGCCACTGGAGTAGAGTTTCCCTTTGAATTGATCACCAAAGTCATCATCACACATCTCTGACAGGACTGGGATCAGTCCTCGTGTGCCACCACTGTAAACCAGCTTTATTAGTTTCACTTGCTGACCAAAATGAGCCTTCAGATAGAAGTCACTTGAAATGCCTGGAGAAACAAAAATAACGTGGCAATTGCAACACCCAAGTGTTCCAAAAAAAGAAGAAAAAATTTACTCATTTTCAGAAGAACTCCTAAAGCAAAAAGAGAACCTATATTCCTAGAACATATTCCTAGAAAAAGGTATGACTTGAACAGTGACTAAAATGCAGAGCTATCATATGGACATCACTAAAAACTTCTGTGTTAAAAATAATAAACCAGACATACAAAACTACAAACTTCATGGAATAACTGAAGTTGTTTTTACTGTTCTTTCCTCCCAGTGATAGGAAATTTGGTGTTCACGTTCTCGATTTTTTAACAGCAAAGGTGAGAGGAAAAGGGAAAGGCACAGACCTCTCCAAGGGATTATTTCAGGAGGGAAAATGCTCATCATGCTGTGAATTGTACAGAGGATTTAGCAATCTGACTCATCAAAAGACAGTAAATGACAATTGTTTTTCATTTACACACATCATTCAGTATGCATCGTACAGAAACATCTGCCACATGAACTTCATAAGGTGAGCATGTGATGAGGAACCTTCCCTGGTTTGTCTCATCCCAGTGACACCAATCATACAAAATACTAAATTGTCTAAAAATGTGGAAGATGCTCCAGTTTTCTCTTTAGTCAAGCAGAAGTCTTACAGGTGTTCAAGATTTATTTAGTGTAATATCAAGTGTCCCATTTCCTGGAAGCCACCTCGTCCCCAGGTAATCACAGAGAGCAAATTGGGCTCAGATGAAAACAATGGTTTGTGTAAGCCCTGCCAAGATCCCTTCTGAACTGCTGTAGCACGTGATAGATGTACACAATGTGTCTGCATTTCACCAGCAGTGACTTTTATTAAGTTTAATTACTGCACTCAATAGAAGGCAGTGTTAAAACAAAGGCTACCTCATGGAATAAAACAAACAGGCAAACAAATCAACATGTAGCACTTGCAAAGCATCTCAAGTATTTCCTGAATTACTGAAGCCCAGACTCTCTCTCTTTACAGTTTTGTAAACTCTGACACCTGGTATCATCAATCCCTAAAGGAATGGGATTTGTCAGATTTATTAAAAAACAAGTTTTCAATATAGTGTTTGGGCAATTAATAACATCCTTGATTTCTACTGTTGTTTAATCTGCTGCTGACAGGTAACACATCTAAAAAAGTGTTTCTCACTTTTAGGAACACCTGTACAAAATGTTTATGCTAATTATTTCAATTAAAATCATGGGCAATTTTGATATTTAGAACTTCAGTTTCTTCTATTTAGCTTCATTTGGAGCTTTGTGATCTAAAAGATCTCAAGCAGAAGTGGTTCCTGTACTTTAATGTGATAGGAGCAAATGTTTGAAATTAAAATTCTAAACAGAGTTCAGGTGGGAGTACAGATAAACACCAAACAATCTGAAGTGAGCATCACTCCAATTACAAATGAAGAGTTTGGGGCTCCAAGGGCATAAAACAACTGCAAGATTCTCAGACCAAATTATTAACTACAAATCCCATGAAAACAAACTTCCAAAGTGCATTAATATCAGCAGGCTTTTCTTTTTTAAGTGCAAGGAAAAGTTTTGGAAAGAACAGAGTGTAGTACCTCAAACAAAAATCAAACAAACTACAAATATCAGCTGCTCCATGAGCACATCCTGAGGACACAGTTGTCTGTTTCCAAACACTGCCACAGGCCCGGACTTTGTATTAATAAAATGCACTGAAAGGTCAAGATCATATTTTTGTAATAACTTCTAAATCCCTGTGTGTTTGAAATCATCTCTCCTATGGTCAGGTACTTCAGTTCAAACCAAACTTTAATAAAGATTGGATGTGATTTATTAGGATCTTTTTCAAAATATACAGATATATTAAAAACTAATAAGCTGTGAGGAACAGAGATGTTCTGTGAAATTCTAAAATTAGGAAAGTGACATTATAGTTTGCTGGTTTTCTGGATGATTTCTGAGAAGGCAAGAGTGATCCACATTGCTGGCTTAAAATTTCAGACAAAGCTAAGGTGATCTTTGGCAATTGTCCCAGCAGTCTAAAATGCATTAATATCACAAAGCTATGTTCATTATTTGACAGTTGGCAGTGTGTTAAGAGTAGGTATTTGTTGGAAGTTTAAACTAATTACAAATTTCTTGGTGCCCTGGATAAAGCCTAGGAACTACAGTCACCCTGGAAATGCATGGGGGTTTATACTTTTAAGATTGTCATTGTGCAGTTTAAGCCAGGCCATTGGTAAGGAATTTTGGAATCTCAGAAGATGCAATGCTGCTCAGATTCCATCTCAGCGCCCACCTTCCACCCTAGAGACAGAGGGGTTTGCATTCCTTTCTTTAAACTGGAGGAGATAATATGAAATGAAAAGCAGCATTGCTGGCATCTGAAATTTATTAGTGCCTTTCCCCTTTCCCCTTTCCCCTTTCCCCTTTCCTTTCCTTTCCTTTCCTTTCCTTTCCTTTCCTTCCCTTCCCTTCCCTTCCCTTCCCTTCCCTTCCCTTCCCTTCCCTTCCCTTCCCTTCCCTTCCCTTCCCTTCCCTTCCCTTCCCTTCCCTTCCCTTCCCTGGGTCACATCTCAAAGGTGGGGGAATGCAGGCAGGGCATTACCAGCTGGCTGGACTGGAAATTCTGCACTGTCCTCCTGCCCAGGCCAGCAGCAAATCCTCTCCTGGACAGGAGACATTTCTAGGTGCAGCATTTTTTTCCTGCTCACTTCTGTGACAGGCCCAGGCTCAAGTAAGCACAGGAGCAGAGCTGTGAGCTGCCCTTGCTGAAGTGTGGCTGGAGCAGACTGCAGCTCCCCATGGAGATTTCAGTTGGCTGGTTTCATTTTTTATTTTGCTGCCAAGATTTCAAGTTCACATCACAGAAAAAAAAAAATATCTCCCAGTCAGAATCAGGAAAAGAAACTATATGGGGCTCACAGTGTGCACTTCAACACTCCTGTGCAAAAAGCATGTCTGGGAATCAGAATGGCATTTAGTGGATGGGGAAAAAAAAATAATAACTGCCTGGCCTAAACCCTGTTGTAGAGGTTCAACTTGTCTATTTTTCTCACCCCAGTCACTCTGCCTGTGGTATGCCAAACCACCACTCATCAACTGCTCAGGAAAAACACATCCCCCCTTTGGGGTAGGTAGGAGTCAAAGGCTCCAGGCTGCAGGTGGGGATGGGCCAGACAGCTCTGGAGTCCTGGATGGGCACTTTGCTACTTCCCATCTTCCTCTTTCTCCCTCTAAACAATGAGGCAAGCAAGACTTGTCTTAATTACAGAATTAGTGATGCTAAGTACCCCTTTCATCAGCAATAACACCCAGTGCTAACTCATTAACAAAGTGGGCATTTTGCTGAAGATGAGACTGCCCTGGTTCTCAACACAGTGTATCACAACTAGGTAAGGCTGAAAATACACTGCTGTCTGTAATTTGGAAATCTAGAAGCCCTCTTTCCAGCAGGATAAATATGGACAGCCATGCTGGAGATGCACCAGGTTATCACTTATTTATATCTTTAATTTTGTAGAGAAGCAAGAGGAAAAGCAACTGGTTCTGAACTTTAGTTATTATGCCTTCATGATGGTAGGTAGGTGGCAGAGTAAGCATTTCTTGTCAATTTGTTTCAGCCACATTTCTTTTTAAATGGTTGTTGTGCCACTGCCCAGGAGCTCAGAAAACAATAGGAAAGATTGTGCAGAAAATGTGACCAAGGATAAAGAAAAAAACATCCCCAGTCCTTTAGCTGGTAAGTTCACAGTTAACCACAAGCAGAAAATGGGAATGCATAAAACATGGCATCACATTCTCTTTCACTAATCCCTGCCTCAGAGAACCCGTGCAATCTGCATATTCATTTCTACTAATCAAATATTAAAACAACTCTCTTGACATTGTGCTGTGTTTCCTGTCACAGCAGTCGCTGTGGAACTGACAGCTGTTGTCTCTTTGGGGTGAAGGGAGGCTGCAGGAGACTCCTCAGAACTCCATGTGATAAAGCAGCTCAGAGTGCTAACACAGTCATTATTGAGGCATTCAGCTGTTTCCATTGCTTCAGAGCAGCACCCCTCCAGTGTCACTCTGAATATTAATGTATGGCCTGCTGAAGAAATGGGGTAAAACCAGGCATGTCAGCTATTACAGAGCAGGGTGGGAAAGTGCTCTGAGCCAGCAACCTCTCCAAATCCTCCTGCTGGATGCATTTTGGCTTGTTCAACTGTTCATAATATATACATATATGAAATTTCTGAAGGAAAGGCATCTCAATTTTTGATTGCTCCAAGTAGATGATTTAACAAAAGTATTCCTAAAGGGATAAAAATAAAAGTGTTGGTATGTAACCTATTTGTCCAGTATGGGGATGGAAAGGAGAGCCAGCCTGCCAGTCAGGAGTGCTGGTATGGCCCTCTGGCCCACACAGCCCTTCTGGAACACTGCTTTGACAGCTCCTAATAAACAGCAAGATCTACAGCATGCTGAGAAATCCCATTTATTCTGATTTTTCTGGACAAGCTAGCGACACCAGAGTCAGGGGATGCAATTTCTCTGAATTCCTTACTTTAGAATGTATTTTGAGTGTCAAGGAGCAGGAAAGGAAAGGGGTAGCTGATACCCGAGTTCCTCTTTCTGCTCCTCCTCCTCATCATCACTGTTCTTTCTTGTCACCTGCTGCTGTGACCCCACTTCTGCTGAGGAGGAAGGGGACACACAGCACAGGCAGGGGATACTCTGCCCTCACAGGTACATGGGGAACACCCACACAGGCACAGAGATGAGCAGCACCTTCTCCTCTGTCCCTGGAAAATACCCTGAGGACATTCCTGACTCCAGACAGGCATCAGGGCAGAAAGAACTGAAACAGATGTGTGGGGAAGAGCATAAGAATTGAGGAGGAAGGAACTAACAGCAGGAAAAGCTACAGGAAGCAAGGATGGGGTGTCTGGCACTGATGTGGGCTGTGACAGCATGACAAAGTGCCTGAGCACACCAACACAGCTGAAATCCATAGGGAACATGGCCACTTCTTCACCATGCTAGGAAAGAACAGCAGATAGTTTGGGAAAGCTGAAATGGAAGTTATTTGGGATAGCACAGGCAAGGCTATTTTTAGAGATTATTCCAAGTATGAAGCTGGGTTACTGCAATATGGCTGGAAAGGAAGGAACTGGGTGGAATATACACTAACAAAGACCAACAAAACAAAACACTGGTGTCTGTGTGGGAGGGGAGAAAAAGAGAGAAGTGGCAAGAATACCACCAACATTCCAGGGGGGCATTTATTGTGGCAGGGCTCCTGGAGGTGAGGAGTTCAGGATTGNCCACCACCAACATTCCAGGCCAGGGCACAGGGGGGAATTTATTGTGGCTGGAGGTGAGGAGTTCAGGATTGCCCCACACTGCAGACAGACCAACAGATAAATGGGGAAGGAGCCTGAAAAGGTGAAAGAACTGATTCTAGACATGAGGGTGGATGTCAAAAAAAGAGTAGTTTGCTTGGAAGCCATCAAATGCAGTGGGAATCAACAGATATAACCAGTTACATCACAAAAATTGATAAAGAGACCCTTGCAGAGACAGAGAGAAATGTTTTGCCATTTGCACTGGCTGGATGAACTGAAGTGTTCTCAAGTGGTGCTTTAACTACGGCTGCCACCATCCACTCTGGCCTCCTACAGCTCAGTAACAAGTGGCACACAGGCTCAGCAAAGGCAGGGGCCATCAAAACAAAGAGCAGCATCTCACCCAAAGCACAGCAGACCCCGTAGAAAATGAAGGTAACATTTTTACATGTCTAAAACCAGCTTTGTCTTCATCACTGTTAAGCATTTCCAGCATAATAATTACTATTGCAAAGAATAAAAACCTGAGCCCAGCAGGCTTTTCCCATAAGAAAACTGGTCAGCTAGTTCAGACTGCTTTTTTTTCCTGTCACATACCTATTAAATGCTTCAGACTGTTTAATGTGATAAAAATGTCTAGACTGGTTTTTGACTGAAAGCTAAGGAAGAGTGTTCTTTGCCCTTGGCTAGCAAACCCCTTGTAAGCACAATAATGTGAAGGCTGTCCTTCTGCAGCCCACACTTTCTGCATACATCCATAAATCCATTGCAGGCATCCTCAAAAATCCTGAGATTTGAGAGATCAGCCCAGGGAAATGTGAAGCATATAGGTACAATATAGTATACGTGTAAATACAGTGTTTCTTTGCAAGGAAAAATCTGTAGTTTACAATCAAAGTGCAGGCATTGCTGAGGAGAAGAAGATGACAGCACCTCTCACAATTCAGTTAACAAAACCCCCCAAAAACCAAGCAAAAATATTCTGCTGAAATGGATGAAGAGCAAACCACTTTGCTGAAGCAGGCAGTAGAGTTTAGGCAAGGAATCCCAGTGGGCACATTAAGAAAAGCGTTGCCACATGTGAGTCAGTGCATTCAATGCTTTGTGGTCCCAAGCTGCCCTCAGTCTCCAGCAGCTGTTTATTTTTGTGTAACTAAACTTCTAACATAATTATAATCACTCTAAACTTAGATGTGAGTACACAGTTTATACTAAAAATAGCTCTGGCAGTGAAATTGCCCAGCTCAACTGGTCCACACCCTCCAACCCTTTCTTTTTAGGGGCTCTAGATCTGCATTTGTGGAGTGGGCTGTGGTCAAGGAACAGGTGTATCTGATTCTTGTCAGCACGTGGGACTTGCATGCTGGAAAATCAGCTGCATGCCATGGAAAAAGCCTCAGAAGAAACACTATCCCTGGACACCACTTAGCGTCGCTGACTCCTGTAGGAAATAAAACTTGCCAAAAGAATTATTGGACAGTGTGATGTGACAGGAACATCACTCTGGCCTGGTCACAACTGCATTGTCAAATTGTGTCAAAGTCCCACTTCCCACCTTCCTGTACCCTATTTGTTCCCAAAGCAGTCCTAACATCCTGAGGATAATTTTTTGTTGGAAATGCTCTTAATCCCCCTAATTAACTCTTGTCCTTTGTGATAGGGCCATAAAGTGCACTGCCATTCAAAGCAGTTGAAAAAGAAACAACAGGACACACTCTGCAGGAAAACAACTCAGGGTTTGGGAATATCTATGGGAAGGTTGTTTCAAGGGAGGAAAATGGCAGTTTTTCCACAGCAAAAAACCATGGGCAAAAGCATTTGTACAGCAGAGGTATGGACCCACCACTGAGCCTTTCTGCTTTCCATTCTCCTTAAGATACCATTTTTCCTGAGCAAATCAGAATATTCCCCTCTGTTCAAAACAAGAATGTGGTTTTTCAGCATCACCAGGGAAGGTGATTTTATTGGTTTCGGAGCCCTTGGATACTATACAACTACAGTACACAGTGTAGAACAGACCAAGCAAGATGTCACTGTCTAGAACGGATCTGCTGTGAAATAACTACATGTGTGAATTGGAAGCTTGCACCAGGGAGGTTGCACACTTTGGATTTGTTGTTTGCTTGCTTGCTTAAATATTAATATGGGGTTTAGATCAATAAATATTTCCTTTTGTCAGCCTTGGTTTCTGTACAGTCCTTGCCCATGTCAGAGGGTGCTTTGCAGTCATGGCACAGCTGAATGAAATCCCTCCTTTGCTCCATGTATGCTTGTCTTTGGGCATCTGAGTGAGGGAGGGAAAAGGGCCTAGGCCCAGGTTTTTCTGGAAAGCCCCTGCCATCCCCAGGAGCAATGAGAGTTGCTCTGAAAGGTTTTTAAGCAGAGCAGCTGGCAGCAGCCTCCTGAGGGCAAGTGACCGGGCTGTGCTTACTGAGATAACAGGTTGTTGGCAAGGCTGCTTTGGATGGGAGATAAAAGAATCGCAGGGAACAGAGAGGCTCCTTCTTCTCCTGAAACAGAAGTGGCTGGCACCAAAACAGAAAGAACAGATTTCATAGTGACAGCTTTCCCTTCCTAGGTTGTATTTCTACTGTTTTCTGAAAATCTCAATAGCATGGGCTCGTTAAGGGTTAATGAATAACACTGCTCATTGCTGTATGCAAACTAACATGCATAACGATCTGTGTGTGAGAAAGTGTGAACCAGCCCACCCCTGAGTGTTCCTGATTAACCACATCAAGGGCACAGATTAGCTCTGTGAACAGGCAGGGTGGTGACCCCGAGGTGTTACCAGGGGATGCTGGAGACCATCCCTCCTCAGGGCAGCCAGAGGAAGCTCCCTGCAGAAACCCCATGCACATGCAGCACACAGCTGCTTGCTCAGAGTGCCAGCAAAACCGAGCCCCTCTGGAGCCAGCACGGGAGAGAAAAGGAACCAATCCAACTCTGTCTCACTGAAAAGAGCAGCCCTAACCCCTTGCTTCTGCTTCCTTTGTGGTGATGCCATTCCTGCTGGCCTGAGTGATCCCATCTCAGGCAGGTCACCGCTGTACACGGGTGGAAAGCTCTCGGTATTTTCTGCACTTAGTGCAGTGACCAGCTCCCACAGGAGTCACGTCAGGACCAGCACAAAGGACAGACTGGCAGCACAGACAGAACCCAGAGCAGCGAAGTTCAGGTGGCAGCACATTGCATCTCACACATGCTGATGGGAAAGAGCACTGGGATTTTGAAAACTGGCTGACTTTGAGAATAATTTCTTTCACCTTTGATACTCTGCAGCCCATTTTGCCAAGACTCTTGGTCTAACCTCCCAATCCTAATGCAAGTTTGACACTTCTTACATTTTACAACAGACTGAAATCTTGTCTTTAAGACCTGATTACAAAGTCATTCAGGAACTTGCTTATTGTAATGTAAAAAAGCAAACCCACAGCCAACAGGTACCATAGTTGGTAAGCTGACACATTTTCAAGATCCTATTTATTTATTTATTTACAAATCCCACGATTTATTAAGAAATTGAACACAAAGAAACAGCAGAACTGTTAAGCAGAAGTAAGATGGAAAAACGTTTGTTTTTGAAGCTGTGGTTAAACAACCACCTGATCTTAAAGTTCAGAATGGCAACACTTGAAAGTCGGGTTGAATACAAGATCCTGCAGGTGCTGGATGTGATAAGCAGGGAAACCCTGCTTTTCATTGGAAATCCAAATTCACACACAAGATTAGGAGGAATAAGTTACTCAGGCAAACCTATCACTGTGGAAGAACTATCAGATCTAGGAAACAAAGGCTGCTCTTTTCAAGCTGTATAATGGACAGTACCCCGAGACAATTAAAGAAATCAAACTTCCTTCTGCTTTCACACCTGGGCCTGACAGGCATAAGATAACATTATCTCTATCCAAAGCTGCATTTCTCACTTGTGCCTGTGTTTTGGAGCAGAAGTGCAAAACCAGGAAAGAAACCAGGTTGATACACTGAGATCAGAACTACCTGATCGAAAGCTAACAAAAGGGCAGAGCTGTAAATACGAGCCCCAGCCATGCTCCCTGAACCCCTCTGACTGCACAGACTGAACCTGAGCTCCATCAGGCAATTCCATCAGCAATAGCAGAGCAAAGCCACCCACTCTGCAATCATACCTGTAGCTGGAGGCAGGGCATGCCCACACACACCTGCTTTACCTGTGTACTCAGTATTTTTCACAGAAATATTCTTAAAAAAACATGTGCTGCATCCGTCCTTAAAGTTTCACTCAATGTTTTAAACAAGAGAACAAACCAAAAAAATTATAAAAAATAAGCTTTTTGTTTGGTTTGTTTTTCATACATGGATATTGAGAGATTTCCCTTTTTTTCCTGCATCAAGAGCAGAGAGAATTCTTGGAGAATGTGACACTTCAATTCACCATTGTGTTCACACACAGAAATCCTGTGGCATGAAATCAGTGCTGTTTCCAGCTGGAACCAGGCTGTCCCTGAGTGCCAACACTGGTCAAACACCAGGTGCAGNCAGCTGGAGGCAGGCCATGCCCACACAGACCTGCTTTACCTGTGTACTCAATATTTTTCCACAGAAATATTCTTTAAAAAACATGTGCTACATCTGTCCTTAAAGTTTCAGTCAATGTTTTAAAGAAGAGAACAAACAAAAATTATAAAAATTAAGGGTTTTTTGTTTGGTTTGTTTTTCATACATGGATATTGAGAGATTTCCCTTTTTTTCCTGCATCAAGAGCACAGAGAATTCTTGGAGAATGTGACACCTCAATCCACCATTGTGTTCACACACAGCAATCCTGTGGCATGAATTCAGTGCTGTTTCCAGCTGGAACCAGGCTGTCGCTGAGTGCCAACACTGGTCAAACACCAGGTGCAGGTGAGACAGGAGCTGCTCAGGAATGTTTTAGCCAAGCCTTCACCGGGCACATTTACACTGTCCAGATGTGAGAGCCAGCTGTGAGCTGGCTGTGCTTCACCTGCTTTCTGGGGTGGCAGAACCACCTCAGTGTGCTGGCTCAGGCAGCTCCTCATCCACACCACACACACCCTGTGACTGCAGCCAGGCTGCTCCCAGCTCACTGGCAGTGCTTGCAGGGATGCTGGGAATCTCCCCCCATTCTGGTGTGTAGGGCAGCCATACCTTGTGCTGCACCTCTCGTGTGAATGCTGCTTTGCATTTACAACCCAAAACAGGTTGGCTGAAAGCCTTACAATATCACAAAGCAATCAGAGGTGATTTTAGACTGCAGGAATATTCTCCAAGACTCTCCAGTAACATGTGGATTTGTTCAGAAGTCAGCCTGCAGACACTGAAAGCTCCATCAATCAGTCTGGATGAGCAGTGTTGCTCCAACACTGATGATGTGTGGTGAAAATGAGTACCTGCTCCTGTGTAACATGGCAAGACACTGAAAACACAGCTCTCTAATTGATTTCTGTCTTCCAACTATGAGCCACTCCAGGCACATGCACTGCAAGGTAAAACTGCTACAGCCAAAGCATGGGTGAAATCCAAACCCTGGGTTTGTACTCCAGCCTTTAAAATGGTAAGTTTTCTTCAATAAATTCATTGTTTAGGATTAAGTTGAAACTGAAACTCAGGGAACTGAAGCAAATTGAACCAAGAAAGATAGGCAATTTTTGCACCGCCTCTAACCTGTGTTCATATATATATATATATATATATATATATAAAACAAGCAAAATTTAAAAAGATGACAAAACTACAAACCCAGAGGACATACACCTTGATGAATAACCAGGTGATCTGGTCTAACTTTTGATTTTCCTTCCAGGGCAGTCCCACCTGCTTCATGAATTAGAATTTATGTTCATTAGCAAGTCTTTCTAAATTGCATTTCCTTTTCTGTGTAGGATGAATGAAATAGGATGTTACCTCAAAACATGCAGAACCTAGAGATTCCATTTCTGCTAAATACAACCTTGGGGACTATTTTCTTGTACATAACCAGTAGTCAAGAATATGCAACAGGTACAGATATTACTCTCACAGCAACATTAACCACCTAAATAGGCAAAAAAATCAGAGGAATAGTCAGGAATACAGGTGGAATCAAGTGAAAGTGAGAAGACTTAAGGAAGGTTTTTGTGCCTTGTGCACAACATTAGAACAGCAAGCAGGGAGAAAAAGGCAATTTGTTTCATTTCCTGCTCCTTAATAACAACTGTAACATTCTTCTGCTTCACAGCAGTGCACAGTGACAAAATCTGTGCTTAAGTCTGATGTTATTTATTGAAAAAACATTGACTAGATTTCTGATGGGCAGACAATGGCTGAAAGGGGTACAGGAAAAAAAACCCAAAAAAAACCAAAACTAAATTGAAGAGAAAATATTTGACAGCATTAATGACTTAAAAGACATTTTCTCCACTGAAATTTCATAAGTGGTACAGTTTTACCTTTTCACAGACTGCGGATCTTATTTTTCTTTAATATATGCTGACATGTAGCTAATCAGCTTCTTCACGTTAAAATTTTTGTACACATCTGGAGGGACCAATGATCTTGAATTAAAAGGGCACTGTTTGATATTTTCACTTTAATTTCTAGCATATTCTATATATAGTCAACTATTCTTTTACAAAAAAAATACATTAAGAGGTATGAGGGGAAAATTCCTCTTTACATCTCTTTGGGATTAGAAAATCAAATTCTAGTACAGTAATACACTTGGCTGTACACAGCACTGTTCATCAGATGGTTGGAAAGCTCCCCAGAAAAACAGACCCCTCTCCCAGACAAGGAGAAGGCTGTGAATGACAGAAAACAGAGCTGACCTAAGAGAACAAGTGCATTTCTCATTCTGCAGATGAGCAGTGGTGTTAATTTTACAGATCAAAGGTGAGTTTTCAGCACAACATGTACCTGACATTGCTCAAGGATGACATTAGTGCTGTAACGTCCTGACTGGGTGCTTTGGGAGAGGTTTGCTCAGCTGGATGGACACAGCTGCTCCAAGGGCAGGTCTGGAAGCCAGGGACACTCTCAGGAGCAGGGGGATATGATGATTGTATGGTCAGTGATGTGGCCAGAAACACCTGGGAGACTCAGCTAACTAACCCCCTTCTGTGAACTCCAGAGAATCATTTCAATGTTCCAATCTTTAAATTCACTCACAAATCGAGTCCAAATCCCCTGTGAAGTCACAGCTCAGCTCAGTCCCTCAAAGCCTGGTTGTGCTGAGGGTCACAATTCTACCTGCATCTCCCAGTGCACTCCTCTGAACATCACAAATGCTCCCTAATCATCTTCCTGTGATTTCTGACTTGTTTATAAGCTCAGCTTTCTGACAGTCACTGATTNAATAATACAAAGCAATCAGAGGTGATTTTAGACTGCAGTAATGTTCTCCAAGACTCTCCAGTAACATGTGGATTTGTTCAGAAGAGCAGCCTGCAGACACTGAAAGCTCCATCAATCAGTCTGGATGAGCAGTGTTGCTCCAACACTGATGATGTGTGGTGAAAATGAGTACCTGCTCCTGTGTAACATGGCAAGACACTGAAAACACAGCTGATTTGTGTCTTCCTACTATGAGCCACTCCAGGCAGTTGCACTGCAAGGTAAAACTGCTACAGCCAAAGCATGGGTGAAATCCAAACCCTGGGTTTGTACTCCAGCCTTTAAAATGGTAAGTTTTCTTCAATAAATTCATTGTTTAGGATTAAGTTGAAACTGAAACTCAGGGAACTGAAGCAAATTGAACCAAGAAAGATAGGCAATTTTTGCACCGCCTCTAACCTGTGTTCATATATATATATATAAAACAAGCAAAATTTAAAAAGATGACAGAAACTACAAACCCAGAGGACATACACCTTGATGAATAACCAGGTGATCTGGTCTAACTTTTGATTTTTCTTCCAGGGCAGTCCCACCTGCTTCATGAATTAGAATTTATGTTCATTAGCAAGTCTTTCTAAATGGCATTTCCATTTCTGTGTAGGATGAATGAAATAGGATGTTACCTCAAAACATGCAGAACCTAGAGATTCCATTTCTGCTAAATACAACCTTGGGGACTATTTTCTTGTACATAACCAGTAGTCAAGAATATGCAACAGGTACAGATATTACTCTCACAGCAACATTAACCACCTAAATAGGCAAAAAAATCAGAGGAATAGTCAGGAATACAGGTGGAATCAAGTGAAAGTGAGAAGACTTAAGGAAGGTTTTTGTGCCTTGTGCACAACATTAGAACAGCAAGCAGGGAGAAAAAGGCAATTTGTTTCATTTCCTGCTCCTTAATAACAACTGTAACATTCTTCTGCTTCACAGCAGTGCACAGTGACAAAATCTGTGCTTATGTCTGATGTTATTTATTGAAAAAACATTGAATAGATTTCTGATGGGCAGACAATGGCTGAAAGGGGTACAGGAAAAAAAACCAAAAAACTCAAAACTTAACTGAAGAGAAAATATTTGACAGCATTAATGACTTAAAAGACATTTTCTCCACTGAAATCTCATAATAAGTGGTACAGTTTTACCTTCTCACAGACTGCTGATCTTATTTTTCTTTAATATATGCTGACATGTAGCTAATCAGCTTCTTCAAGTTAAAATTTTTGTACACATCTGGAGGGACCAATGATCTTGAATTAAAAGGGCACTGTTTGATATTTTCACTTTAATTTCTAGCATATTCTATATATAGTCAACTATTCTTTTACAAAAAAAATACATTAAGAGGTATGAGGGGAAAATTCCTCTTTCCATCTCTTTGGGATTAGAAAATCAAATTCTAGTACAGTAATACACTTGGCTGTACACAGCACTGTTCATCAGATGGTTGGAAAGCTCCCCAGAAAAACAGACCCCTCTCCCAGACAAGGAGAAGGCTGTGAATGACAGAAAACAGAGCTGACCTAAGAGAACAAGTGCATTTCTCATTCTGCAGATGAGCAGTGGTGTTAATTTTACAGATCAAAGGTGAGTTTTCAGCACAACATGTACCTGACATTGCTCAAGGATGACATTAGTGCTGTAACGTCCTGACTGGGTGCTTTGGGAGAGGTTTGCTCAGCTGGATGGACACAGCTGCTCCAAGGGCAGGTCTGGAAGCCAGGGACACTCTCAGGAGCAGGGGGATATGATGATTGTATGGTCAGTGATGTGGCCAGAAACACCTGGGAGACTCAGCTCACTCACCCCCTTCTGTGAACTCCAGAGAATCATTTCAATGTTCCAATCTTTAAATTCACTCACAAATCGAGTCCAAATCCCCTGTGAAGTCACAGCTCAGCTCAGTCCCTCAAAGCCTGGTTGTGCTGAGGGTCACAATTCTACCTGCATCTCCCAGTGCACTCCTCTGAACATCACAAATGCTCCCTAATCATCTTCCTGTGATTTCTGACTTGTTTATAAGCTCAGCTTTCTGACAGTCACTGATTCACACAGTGCCACAGCACCTATGGAATTATTCCAGGGCAGCCTGGAAGCTCATTCCAAGTCGAACACTTGCTTCTTGTCATCACAGGATTTATCCCAATCTATTTGGAGAATTATCCCCACAGAAGCCTCTAACAGATTGCCATTAGCACACCAGCTAATGATGAAATAAGCACCCTGCTTCTACTTCATTTTGGAGCTCCTCAATCAGAGCTGGCAACATTTCTAATAGCCATTGCTAATAGTGGAGCCAAAGTAAAATTCATCACCTCATCATGTAGGATCTGAAAGATTTTCAGTTCATTTGGAGGTTTTTTGTTCCTGTTCCATGCTCTGAATGTGCTTGGATCCAAACCCATTTTCCTGAGGTACATTCCAAATATTCACAAACGAAATGCTGCAGAGGAATCTGTAATTTATAATAAGACTTAAACTTTGCTTAGTTTTGTAATTCCCTCTATTAAATCACTTTTATTAGATACTCTTAATGGGAGTGCTTTACCAGAATGGTCATTTCTGGGAAAATATGGCTTCAGTCACACTAAAGACACCAAGACTCCCATTTGCAGTGATCCCTCAACAAAAGGGAAACAATACCAATAGATTGGGCAGGCTGAAAAGGATGGATTAAAATCAATATGAAGGTGTCACCAAGTCTAGTGGCACATCAAAGTGACTGTCAGCTGCAGAAGATGTGACTAGTGGTGAACTCCACTTCAGAATAAACACTGGCTTCATTTTAATCTGATTTCTTCAGCTGTGCTCTGCATGCTTGGAAATATTAACAAACACAGCTTTTGCTGCTAGATAAGATCTTGCCTTTTGGGGAGCTTTACTTCCAATTATTTCTCTCCATGAAATGAGCAGGCTGTTCTAAAGTCAGTATTTAGTGACTAAAAGATCCAAAGTAGCCAGGAGATTTAATCTTCTGATGTGCTGCCAATCTCATTCAAAATAACCTGTGCCTTAACAGCAGCTTTGGAGATTTTAAATATATATTTTAAATATATGTGCACAAACACACACATACAAAAAAATTTATATATAAAAATGGATTTTTAAATGCATAGAGACTGCTTTGAAATACCTCATTGTTAGCAAAACATATTTAAATTTTTGTGCAAAATTTAATTGCTTCTAAATGATTCAAAGGTTACAAGTCTTGTGCAGAGGGACATGGATGTTAGCTTTAATAAATGATTGAAAGAGTAAATCCCAGTAAGTCAGTAAGTGTCTGATTCCAGGCAGTTTTGAATGTTGATGAACAATAACTTCAACACTTTTTATTAAATTAAATAATGACATTAGCTTAATGGAAGATGTTTATAAAAGGTCTGTGCATCTTTACAGATAAAAACCCGAAATAAACCAAAATCAGCCCAAAAACCCACAAATAAATTCTAAATACAAGACAACCACCAAAAAATACAAGCCCAACATTAGGTCCTTGAACTGGAAGAGTCTCACCAAAGTCATGTTCTCCATTATTCAGGCCCTGATAGATGTAACAAATTTTCACCTTTATTGCTCCAGAGGAAACCAGCTCTGCAGGCAATCTATTCAAAGGTTTGACTGTCCTTTGCCCTGGAAAAGATTTTCCAACTCTAAATAACCTTTCCTTCAAAGATTTCCATATTTCTTACCCCAGACACCACAGCACATGGATTTTCCCTTGTCTCTTTGCAGAAAGCTATCAAATATTTAAAAGCCATGTTTAAGCCATGATCAGTTTTCCAATGATCAATTCTGGAGACTGATCTGTCTCAAAGTTACTCAGCTGATAAAATGATCTGATGTAAAAGATGATTTATGAGAGGCCAGGTGGTGCAGGGACCACACTTCCCTGAGGTTCTGTGCCCAGCACTGGGTGCTCCAAACCCTTCCAGCATTTTGTTCCATGAACAATTAGGAAGTACACAAACACTAATTACCATTCCTCAGAAGCCATGGAGAGGACTACAATAAAAAGCCCCAATGTGAAGCACAACCACAGCAGGTATGGCTTGGCTTTAGTGCTGGACTTGCATTAAACCCTGCATCAATTTCTTGAAGGTGCCTAGAGGAGCTGCCTTCCCTTTAGGCTCTTTGAAATCTCAGCAGTGGGTAATAATTTCTGGCAAGTTCAGTGGTTTAAATGATTTTTTTTCCCCCTGAAATGCAAGCAGTAATTAAAAATACTGATTTCCAGTCTGACCTATAATCAGGAATTCAGGTGTGCATACTCTGATAAATGACAACACATGCATGATGGGACAGATAAAACACCAGCCCATGCTGAGCCAGTGGGCAGAAGTGATCCTGAAAGCATCCCAACTTCTGCAACTTGGCTGGGAGTACTTTACTTAAAGAACAAGCCATTAAAAGTTTGAAAGAAAAGGGGTAAATATTTTTGCTACATAGTTTCCAGTTTACACAATTATGAAATTCTCCTCTTTAAATTTAGTCTAATTTGAAATTAATTATTACAAAAATAAGGATGCCCAGTAAACAGGAACACAAATCTTTAAGGGCTGCAAAATAAACTGGATTTTATCTTAGTGCCAGACTGCTGCTCTTAGCTGCTTAAAATAGAAAACAAATGAGGGACCAAAGCACTTTTCTACACAACCCTTATTACCACGTTTAGGTCACTGAAACAAATTATAGTGCTTGAGATTTACTCCCTAAAATTTTCAATCCAGCTTCTTTTAATCCTGGATTTAAAGGATGCAAGGACTGAAGGAAGAATGAGAACAACACAAGCTTTCTGAGACAGATTTCCATGCTGTCCCATCTGACAGAGGTGTGAGTAGTGAGGTCCAAATGTACCACCAATGCTGTGATCTGCCACCACTTCCAAAGGGTTAATGAGTGACTCTGCACCCACCCTCTGCCTGGGAAGGGGGTGTCTTCTGGTATTTATGAGATTGGTGCTGTTGAAACAAATCAAAATGGAGTCTCAAGCCATGATTTTGGAAAGACAGAGCAAAAGGAATCTCTACTGAGCAAAACACCTACAGCACACTGATCTTCAGAACTTTTGTTCTATGATTGCCATTTTAAAGGGAGAAAACACTATTGTCTAATTATCAAACATCATGAAAATTAAATTGGTTTTCTCAGTTGGAAATTGTCATCTCTCTGGCCATTGAAACACTGTAGTAAGATGAGAGACAAGCAATCAACTACACATAATTAGTAGATCTACAACTTCCTCTTGATTGCCAAGGCTAATATAAATAACATGTAGACACTACTCCTCCTGTCTGAGGATTAAAGCATGTTTTGTTTTTAATGGTATCTACACAGCTAAAGAATGCAGCTACCATTAAAGGAATCTTCAATGACATCAGCATGTTTCAATTAATAGAACTAGCTGGCTAATACCTGCCAGTACTTATGTCTATATTTAGATTTATTTGATAGTTGCAGTAAAATTAATGAGTGAACACATACTGAGAGTGCTTCCAGGATTTGGACCCAACTACTGAGGAAAAACAGAACCTCAGCTAAATTCCTTTTCCTGTTAGCTTAAATCTGGCCACATCCCAAAACCTTTTGGGATTTAAATAATTTACACTCAGCCAGTCAAAATGTTCCTGTACCCTACACACAAACTCTGTCACAAGAACTTCAATGGGAAATTAAAATACACTACTCCTGCCTCTGACAGCAGCAAACATTTGAGAGTAAGCACAAGGCAAAGCTGGAAATTACAGTGGGAGGCAATCACACTCATTTGCCAGTGTAACCGAGAACTCTGCAGTCCTTTTTTAAGTGCAATGAATTTGCAAATATTAAGATTCATGTGATCACTTCACCTCAGTTTAATTACTCTCCCCAGAGAATATCATATGCATAAGCAGTGCCAGCTGTAATCCCTGATTCACACTTTAAACACTTATGCAAGATCATCCTCTGTGAGAGAAGAGGAAAACCCGCATTACAGACAGCAAAATTATAGGAAGCAGGGAAGGTGACAACTCTAGGTTTGCCAACCCTGGAATTACACTGAATGGTTTTTAACTTGAACTCCTTCTGGAGCACAGCCAAAGATCTGGTATCAAGGGATGCTTTAGAGCAATGTATTCTGCATGCAAAAGTGCCAAGAGAATATGTTAGGGAAATTAAATCATTCTGTTCCACTACTCAGCACTCATGGAAGCCCGAGCAGAGGCTGGTAATTAGCTAATTTACATGAACTCTGTGCTGAAGAGTAGTTAAAACAATTCCAGCAGTACAATCTTGAAGGGGGCAAGACAGCCTGGCCTCGTTGGCCTGCACATCCTGTCATCCCTCTGTCTGAGGCAAGACAAGCCCTTTTTAGCTGCTCGAGGATGGGCAGTTGGGTGCCTGAAAATAGCTCCATCTCTGCAATTTGACAGTTAAATATGTAATTTCCTCACAAAGAGTCTAATCACTGTCCCATTTCAGTGGACTGCAAAAGCTGGATCAAGAGAAGCAATGAATGCAGCCCTCACTTCAATAACCCTGTAGGAAAACAGGCATTATTCCTGGCTTTATCTCCAGGACCAGCAGAAGCACCAGGGCAGCAAAGCTTTTGGTGCCACGGAGCAGCACAGAGGCTCTGTGGATGCTGTGATGGGATTTCCTACAAGTGGGAGATGTTATCTCTGCAGACTTCCAGTTATTGGAGGTCAGGGTTTATTTTGAAATACAACTGCCTTTCCTGTAGATGATGTTTTATCTTCCCAAACTCCAATTCTCCATTTTCAAGCCATCTCATTCTGAGGTTTGCAATGGTAAAAACGTGGCACATTCTTAGGTACAATGAACAAATTATGGAGAACAAATTATAACTGCACATTCCTCTGCTTTTATACCACTAATGATCTGCTCCTGGCTCTGCAATCACTATGGGACATTATCTGTCTATAATCTCATCAATTTTTTACAGGAGACATGCATTTGAAAAATAATACCCTTTCTGATGGTACAGCTTCATATCCTGCTAATGAAACACCAGCCTAAATGCTGCTTTCAAAGCTCCACAAATATTGCATTTAATCTACTATGCAAACATCTATCTTGGAACCCTGACAATAAGGAACTAACTTTTAATGCTTTCATAACATTTACAAGTTGGAAAAAAAAATAGAAAAGAAGAAATGTTATGCGTCAGCAGGATCCTCCTCTTTATGGAAATTAAATGCCAAAAGCAAATATGGAATTCCCTCACGTGGCCCTGTTGTTTTCTTCAGTTTTCCCACAGAGTTCAAAAAAAAAAAAGGAGCCTACACATGGATTTTAAATAAATAAAACACATGCACTGCAGAAGGAAAAAAGCCATATATTTCTACCAGTTTTTAGGGTTCCAGATTTCATGGATGAGGTTCACTGATAAAACTGGTACAGCACTTTAGATGAGACAAGTTTACAGTAATTAATCACCCAGTAACGAAATGAGAAGAACTGAAAACAGACAAGCTTTAGACACACAGTCATGGTGTTTGGACTGAAACAGGAATAGCAACGCTCGAGAGATTTTTTTTTTCCCCCTTAATCTTCTGATCTTTCTGACAACATTTGCAGCCACCCCCCACAGGCCCAGGGAAGAAAGAAGCAATTCTCCAGAGCATCAAAAACAGATGCACAGAAGAATGTTCTGGCTTAACTGCTGGAACTCTTCTGTGATTCACCACCGATCCAACTTGATGGAAACTCATTTCCAATCACTATTAAGCACCACTAGGTAAGGCAGCTCTTGTCTCCTCTTCCCAAGCTTTGGGTGTGTAAGCCCCTGGTGCTGTCACTGCATCTTCCACCCCCCCAAGTATCTCCCTTGCCTGTTAGAGACCTTTCTGTCTGCATAACATGGACCTTCAAGGCCCTTAAAGAATTATAGAAGAAAGTTTTTACTAACTTCAGGGATTTTTCCCATGCAGAAGCAAAAAACTCAGTTTTATAAACTGAAGAATATCTGACATATCAGGATGTTTTATGTTGCTACATCAAAATGCAAATGAAACAGCACCATTAAAACCACTCCTTTCTTAAGAGTATGTAAAGAGCTGGCAGCTTTTTAGTCTTTGCTATTGTCTGTGACATGGGCAATACAAAAATCTTGGACCAAATGATTTACTGGATCCTGGAACTGCAAACTCCTGCAGCCAATGGGCAGTGTTATGGTGACAGAGTCGATTAAAAAAACCCCCCAAAGCTTCAAAGTATCAGACATCAACTTCCAGGGCCCTGTTCTAAAATGCTGCAGTGGCTGCAGAGCGTGGGAAAAATGCCTGTGTGCTGCTGCACCTGCAGGAGCTGCATGCTGAGGGGAAACAGGGAGGCAGCCATGCAGCTATCTGCAGACTGCACTGCCAAACATCCCCTAACATGCAGAAATGCTGGGCTCAAAGGGCTAAACATTCATGACCCTGCAGTGGAAAACTGAAATGATGAGCCTCATCCTGTGAGACATCCAGCAGTGGAGGCCTCAGCCTTCATTCCCAGGCTCCTAGGAATAATTTCAATTATTCCTGTCACCAAGCTATGACATGGCTACAGATTCATGGCAAGTGCTCTGATGTTCCTGTTTACTTTGTGCTTTATGCATCTGCCTTGCCAGTTTTGGGGGAGAGAGAAATCCATTGTTAAAAACAAGAAGCAGCATCGAAGGATTTGCTAAGTATGACCTGGGCATGGGGTTCCCTCTCTTTTCTTCTTTTTCTGTCCAAGATCAGCTGCTGCCCACAGTGGCTGGGGCCTCCCATTAGTCCACAGGTAGGGGCTTGTACCTATAAAAGGCTCTTTCATTGCCAAAACCAGTGGCACAATGGCCAAAGAGAAGGAGGTAGAAGCAGACATCTGTTTGTTTTTTTTATAGTGAAGTGTAAAACCCCCCAGCAATATTAAAAAAGATGTTATGCACTGCTGCAAGCGTAGTGATTCTTATCTCTGTGTTTGTCAGGCCGTTACTTTATATTTGGTTAAGTAAACTTTGTATTTGGTCAAGTAAACTCAGCTTACCAAAACATTGCCAAACATGGTTAGACAGTAACAGAACCCAGTCAAAAGGCATTGTTTGAAGGGAGAAATTCAGATGGATGGGACGATACTTGCATGTAACACATCAATCAATTATGCAACCATCTGCATGACTCAGATGTGAAAGATTATTCTCCTGAAGGAATGTGCTTAAAAACATATGGAACAATAATATTTCTCAGTAACTTCCCTCTACTCTGAGCTTTCTCTGTCCATTTAACAAGCACAAAGGTGCTTCAACATTGTTATGGATTACAGAACATTTCATTAAACCTTAATCTCTCACAGGAAATAGCAAGAACAAGATCACAGCCTGCAGTTGTTACACCCAGGCCTCACTTCCCACACTGAGATAACTCCTGCTATCTGTCTATGAAACTTGCTATGCCCAGACCTGCAAAAAGACTTTATTGCTTCACAGGGCATAATCCCATAACAAATATTCCCCCTTTTGGGAATCCAGTCATACACAAGAGCTGCCACGCTCCAGGTAATCATCAAGCACTTAGAACTGCATTACTGCAGAGCAGGGGCAGATTACAGACACAGGGGCAGATTTTCAGAATGGCCCAATATTGCAGCCTTCAAAAGGATTTCACTCCTTTTCAGGCTCATGATGAAGTGTGTGAACTTTCAAGTGCTCAGCACCCAGCGAGAACAAACAGTCCTGTTTGTATCACTTGTACAGCAATTGGCCATTTCTCTGAGGACATTATCAAAAGCTGTTCCAGCTTTGTTCTTTTCAACAGCCTTGCTGCCTAATGGCACCAAACATTTCCTGCAAAATAAAGATAGGCTTCCTTAGCTTTTCAAAATAATCAATTTGCAGAAGTGGGGCAGGGAACATGTGGAATGTATTAACTTGTCCTGGTTTTCAGGAGGAGCTGTCAGTCAGTTTGTATCAGAGTAGGCCATTCTCTTGCTGAGAAAGCTTTGCATTTCAGGAATTCAGAAACTGGCCTGGGGAAAAAAATAAATGCTTTTCTGCTGAACTCAGACATAAAAGGATCCGAGCTCAGAGGTGATTTCCCGCTTTGCTTTCTAGAAGAAAAAATAAGTTCTCTGAAACGTGAGTACATTTTGATAACTTGTGCAAGTCGTAAAAGCGAGTTTCCTCCCCTCTCACACTAAAGTTGTTTCTGTAACAATTACAGTTAAGAACCAAGAGCCAAGTTTGCTGACTGAAGCACAGTAAATGCTCCAGAAAAGACTGTTTTCTGCTTAATAATCTCCTGACAAAACCAGGGAAAGCAGAGACTTGACATTGTTTACCATCATTACTGTTATTCTGACTGTTCTTCAATAGACATGAGCTCCTTCCTACAGGCAGCTGCTTCTATAGAGGCAACAAGTGCTTTAGTAATAAAACTGAATTCAACTTGTGCATAAAAATCTCAAAACTTTTTCCCTCCATTTGTCTTATTTTGAAAAAGTCTTTATTCCCCCACAGTCTGCCAAATTCAAGTACTGCTTCTTGACTTCTATTTTGGCACCTTTGTAAGAATCCCTTAAACAAGGAATAGCAAAACCACAGGAGTGAGATTAAAACACACACTAGGTAATAACAGGGAACCAGCAGAGCTTGCAGAGCCTGCTTCCCAGTCAGGAATTGCTAAAAAGCTGTGGAATTTCAGTGGTATCAAGGCACCTTCAGGTCTCCTAATCCCTACCATTGCAAAAGCCCTGTGCAGAAATACAATGCCTCCATTATTAACACATTCAGGTCCTTGGGCAGCAATCTCTCTGCAGTGGAGTTTTAGTCTCTATAAAACTGCAGGTAATGGTAACAATCTTCAGATTCCTAAGGGTCAAATTTTAGCTTTAAATTATGCCTCTGTTAACCTTCTGTATTTTCCTGCTTTGCCACTTCTCCACCCCCCTGCTGTCCCTTGTGGCAGCTCCTGCATTTCAGAGAACTCAGCAGAGCTGTACCTTATTCTAGTTTTAACACTCATCCATTGCAAATATACTCAAAGGGAGACCTGGGCATCACCCTTAAGACAAGGCAATTGAGAGCAGACAGAAAATGCCAGGGTTTAATAAAGCAACACAATAATGTTTAAAACATGCAGGTGAGGAGAACAGCAATAGGAGCTGTAACAGATGGTGCATGAGGCAGTGCTGAAATCATCCCTTCCACCACACTGAAGCATGACTTCAGCTCACATTCAGCACCAATCACAAGCAAACTGCAATCCATTGAGAAAATGGGCTTCACTGTTCTGGGAGTTTACAAAAATGCAAAGACTTCACTTCTCCACTACAACATGATAGCCTTGTTTTCTAGCAAACTGCACTCAGATGTTGCTCCTCTGACATCATTAATCTCCATGGGAACCTCAGAATAACTGTTGGCCTGAAATAGGTTCTGTCATCCCAGATCAACTCAAAAGTAGTCCAGCAAAAGATCTTATATCTCATTTTTTTGGCTGTACTTTCTTACCAGCACAGCTGAAGAGTCACAATGCAGCCACTCTGAAATAGAGCTTTCATTGCTAACAATCAGAACATACATAAAGTGAACTATTTTTCCAGCTGAGGCTGAGATACAGAGATTCAAAGATTACCTCCTTCTGGAGTAAGAGACAGACTTGAACAAAAAGCCCCAAATGATGTGTCTATATGGAATTTTACAAGATGATTAAAGCTAGGAGAGCAGGCTCCTAAAATTCCTCTAGATCTCTGCACAGAATCATCCCCTTACAAGAAGGGAGCAGGGCAAAGCCAAGAGATTTTTCTAAAGGTATTGATTAAAATTTGCTTTTGAGAGAAACTGTCTATTTTAAATGTCTCTTTCAAGTGGAATGCAACCAGCTGGGTCAGGTTGGGTTTTTCTTTCTCCTTCTCCACACCAGTGAAGCCACTGTCTGTGATTATTGTCCCCAGCATGGGGTCAGGAAAGTTCCTCACAGATGTTGTGACCCAGCTAACAGGTCCTCTGCAAACGAGATTTGTGCTGAGTTTAACTGACTCAGAGATTCACTAAATGTCAGGAAAGCTGTTTCCTTGGCAAGAAGCCCTGTGCACAAATTGCTTCTACAAGCAAAACAAGCTGCCTGGGTGTCTACATATGCATAATGTGTTATACAGATATAGAAATAATTTGGCTTCTCGTAGGCCAAAACTAAGAAAGTAATCTGCAACAAGGGAATGTGAGATTTGCACAGTTGTGTCACACTGCACTAAAGCTGGCTTTATTAAATGGAATTTGGTCACTGCTATGAATTTCTAGAGCTAATTAACAAATTGCTGTATAAATTTTTTGAGATGCAGGAAATAAAGAGGCAAAAGAAAACAAGGGGGGGAATTAAAATAGTATATGAAGATTTATACTTATTAATTTTCAATAGTATTGAAAAGATTTGCCTCCATTTACAGCTGCAAGTACTTAAGATACTTCCAGAAAAAATGAAACAAAACAAAACCCCCACAAACAAACAAACAAACAAAAAATCTTTAATTCCTCAGGCCTGATCTTCCCAACTTTAACTCTTACAAGTCATTCCATGATCACAGTTCATTTCTATTGTGGCAGAAAGCTTCTTTTATTGCATGTTTGTCCACTTTCAAAGCTAATAAAGTCCTGGGGCTCCATGTATGGCAGGGTTATTTTAGCTACTGCTGTCATATGGTAGAACAGAAATTTCTTAGCATGGGGTTGTTGACAGTCTCACCAGCTTCAGTAACACTGCTGATGGCAAATATCAGCCAGGTACACTGAATCTGGGCTTTTTTGTTTGCTTGCTTGTTTTATCTCAGCAGCATTTAGATGTGTGCTAGGCAGAACTGGCTGAGCTGAACTGGCTAGGGAATTATTGATAGCATCTACACTGAATTTAGGAGTTCACTTGTTAATGAGTAAGCTGCTAACTGAAACTCCAGAGGTCCCCAGTGCAGAGAAGTCCACATCAGTTCTTGAGGGGATAGAAATACATTGGACTGGGCCCTTCAGGCAGTGCCTGGTGTGTCCAAAGCCAAACAATCTGATTTTGACCCTTCAAACAGCAAGCAGAATTAACAAGGCAGCTGCATGGTGGCATCCTTCTTCCTGGGAAAGAGAGGCAAATTCATCTGAAGCTCAATGATGCCTGAATGATGCCAGCGTTACAAGCACGAGGCACTGCAGGCTCCCACCTTTCCCTCACTGCGGGGAACAAAACACACTCCCCTGTCTTTGTGCTCACTGTTTATTGCAGGGATAGAGTCAACAGGATGCCAACAAGCAGAGCCTGTCTAATACAACAAGAGAGGAAAACAAATGCTTGACAGGCACATCTTTTGCTCCCACTGCCAGTTCCCTGGAGCTGGGTGTGTGCTGTGCCTCACACTCACTTGCTAACAATGAACAGCACCTGCACAGTTTGGATTAGTGCCTCAAACAGAAGTGAAGCAACACCCACTGGATTTTAACTCTTAAAGAATACAGTCAAAGACTCCTCTGGCAATGGTAGCCATGAGGTGAGACCCAGGGGACCTCAGCTGATCAGACCAAGCATGTAACTGCACTGTTCTCAGAATATTCTTCTGCAGTTCTCAGGAGCTTTGAGCTGTGAGCAGTGTTTTGGGGCTAAATGCTTTTCTTGAGTTTTCATTGTATCATCAACCTATTAAATTCATAAGAACAAGCTCTAAATAACAGGAACCCAAGCTGACAGATACCTAATCTAATCTGCTAACTCTGGCTGAAATCCCACTCCTGGAAGCCAGGCATGGGTGTCCAAGCAAAGACAGGATTGCTGCCTACGCCTGTCTCTGGCATTTTCTTCCAGGTCTCCATTTTTATGATGGCCTCAGAACTATGGAATCACAGTGCAACATGAGAATATAAAACCTTTAAACCACAAGAATGACTCAGTAAATTAGCTTAGAGCTAAAGCAATAAATTGCTGCTTGTGGGGGATTTTTCTCCCTAATGCTGAAAGTCTGGCCCACCTTCCTTTTCTCTGGCTCCTGCCTCTGAGAGGAAGAAGTTATGAAGGCCTAATAATCCTGCTGCTCTCATGAAGGAGAAATTGCCTGGTTCTTTCTCCCAAAGAGGCTTTTATGAGACATTCAGACTCCACCAGCTCAGCAAACAGAATACAAAACACTGCCTGTAGCAGAGAACATCAAGGTATGAAATACTTGAAGAACAAAATGAAAGGGTAAGTAATTTCTTTTTTTTTTTTAACTGATGTTAACTTTCACAAAGGGGGTCCTCAAGTTTTTGTAAAAGACAACATGTCCTGGTTGCTTCTGTTATTCATCTCCTCCACAATAAAGTGTCTCTTCCTGGTCATCCAACAATTAACACTAACAAACAGAAGCAGCAGGGAGGAAAAGGAAAGAAAGAAACCCACAAAAGACAGCTGAACTTCCAAGCATTTATGAAACAGATTGAGGACCAAAAGAGGCAACATCTGACAAAGGTGACATATTATCCTTGAGAGGCAAAAGCTCAGGCTGTACCAGCAGCCTGATGTTGCAAAGCAGCTCACACTGAAGCACCAGCAAGTAGCAAAACAAGGAGTTTATTAATTGCTGTAAAGTCACTGTGTTATTTTATTATACAAAAAGCACTGGACAGAATAACAGCTGAAATGTTTTAAATAAAGCCCAATTTTTTTTTTAGAAATTGCTTACTGAATATGAGCTCTCATTCTGAGTATTTCCAGCAAGTTCCTGAGCTAAACAGATCTCATCCACTGTGCAACCTTGTGTACCTCATTCAAATGACAGGAAGTTCTCTAATACCTGTTATTTCAAGGACCTTAAGTGCAGCTTTTACTTTCAAGACTGCTTGTGAGAAAAGCTGGACTTTAAGAGAGGATCAAACAAGCTTCCAAGCTATACATAAAATATGGAAAGCCATCAAGGCCACCATTAGGTGTAATTACAGAAAGCAAAGGCAGTTGATGAAGATGAGCCTTCATGGGTCACAGAATCTTGTTACAGGTCAAGCAGTCAAATTCAGTGCTGAAGTTTGGACTGGTTTAAAATTAATGCTTATTTATACTTCTTAAAGAGCACCTTAAAACTAAGTCCAAACACAGAGCTAATAATTTTTGCCATTTTGAAGCTTAAATAATTGGAGACAGATTTTCTTTTAGTACACACACACACACATAAGCACCAAACTGCCACTCTGTAACATTGCAAATGCTTTTTGAACTCCAGGACAGCCTGGATATTATTTTTCTGCCATAGCCAAATACTTCATTATCCACTTGATTTCTGAGCAGCATGTATTCTCCTTGGCCTCATATGAATGCCAAAAATGACTTGTGTTGCTGTTTGTCAGTTGCCATGCTATTGTCAACTATTTCACCCTTTGGGAATACAAAATCCAGCCATAATTTCTCAAGTTTGCATTAGCAAGTTCTGCCCAACACTAGCTTTATTTGCAGGAAAATAGTAATATTTTTCCAGTATTCCAGTCTTTGTTATTACTAGTAACAAACAGATTCAGTTTAGGGATAATCAGTGACACTTAAATGACAAAAAAGGACAAAAGGGGAAAGCCAAGATACAGAAATACTCTGGTATATCCATGGAGAATATGGAACTGAGAATGTCAGATGAGAGGATGGGAGTTATTTGGAGCTAAACCCATTTGATGGGTGACAAAGGCAATTCCAGGTAATCCCTGTACAAGGCAGTACTCCCTTCTCCCTCACTGCTTTCTGTGTGTAGACTTTTCTGCATAGTACAGAGGAAAAGGCTGAAACATTCTCAGCTGCCCTCTCTGAGAGCACCTCAGCTGGGTGATCCAGAGCCCCTGGTGACACTGGCCCAGGAGATGACAGCTTTGAGGCAGACTGGCCACTCAGCACTGATTGTCACACAGGTCATCACTGAACTTCAGCCTCATTTCTTTGAGGGAACTCAAAGCACTGGAGACTCACAGCACACAGAGAGGCACTAAGGAGCAACACATCCAGAGGTGTACCACAAGGAATTGTTTACAGGAATAGTTACTTTCCACTGGTCTTGGAAAAATGGATTTTCTGGATGAAAAACAAGTACTTCTAATTGTCGGTCACTGATTCCAATATTTATCAGTCTGCAGGCTCTGCAGCAGTTTCAGCAGTTGCCAATGTTGTGTGACACTCGTCCATGGCAACAGAGCCCAGAATTCAATCATGAACAAGTCCCCCAGTTAGTGAGAACAAGAAAGTAGATGGAGCATTTCACTGATGTTTTTGTTGGCCTGGGTTTGCCATGACAATTACTGAGGTTGGCACGGGCCAAACCAGAGCTAGGCAAGTCCAAAAGGCTTTGTTAAGCTGCACTTTGAGAGTTCTGAAATCCCAGAGCTGCCTAGGCAGCCTGGCTGTACAGAAGCAGTTTCTAACTGCTACTCCCCAAAGTTCCTCTTCACAAGCTGCTCATTTATGTATCATGACCCCTGGCTGTTCCCTCACAAACTGAGCAGGCTCTATCTGTGGAAATAATGCCACTGTCTCTGAATTTACCAAACACCAGTTTCCCAGCAGCAACAACCCATGCCCCACACACTTCAGTTGCTCCCCACTGTTCCCTAAGCTTTTTCCTCAGTTATAAAGGTGTTTCTTTTAGGTCTTGTCTGTCTTAAGCCATTGGATCAGGTAAGACTTTAGTGGCACTCCCAGCTCCCTGACCTCCCCTCCAACACCAGCGAGTTGTTCCTGTCTCTGCAATACAGGATCCTCCAGCAGTCACCACACCACAGCACAAAAAACGTGTCTTTCCCTTTGTTCTTAAGGACAAAATTGGCTCCTGATGAGATTCACAGCCTGACATTTCCACAGAAAGCACTGCAAATGGTGGTAGGCTGTAAGCCAATACTGCTGTGAAATACATAAGACCTACAACCTACACGCTGAAGTTAAGTCACTTTGATACTCTTAAAAAGTTTCATCATACTAATTACAGGATAAAATATGAAGTGATATCCCTATATATGTGTGTGTGTGTGCACACAGCTGGTTGAAATCCATACAATAGTGGACTGAGGGTTTAAACTGATGCACTGAGAGAGGGAGAGGCTCCATTAGCACCACATTTGCAAATGCTACTCAGCTGTGATTTCCAGTTTATAAGTGAGCAACTTACAAAGGAGTTCTGGACTGGGTGGATAAACAGTGGTCTAATTAGACTGATGTGCTGGGAAACTCTTCCTTCTGTGAAGCAACAAAACAAGATGGTCAGTATGAGACCTGGTGTTATCTGCTAGATCTCACTATTGCAAAAACACCCCTCCCACAGTCCACAAAGGCTCAGTATCCAGACAAACACTTCAGAACAGGATTTGGTTACGCCACTGCTAAATCCTTCATGGGGAATGTTTTGCACAGAGAAGGACTGCCTGTAGCTGGGAGTGTTGGAAGCTCTGGATGAAGCATCCCATTCCCCACTGCACCACGCCAGGACAGCTTTTAACATTCATAAAGCATCCTGAATGATTAATAATCATCACAAAGGAGCAGCTGAACAGTGCTGCCACATTTATATCTTCCCAGAATAAATGCTAGCTGATTTTAATTGTGTTTCATGTCTTCCTTAGACAAGCAACATAAACTTGGGAAGATTTCACTCCAGAATGAGTAACAGACCAGCTCCAGTAGCAGGGGAGTGCTGTCACAGGAGTACAGCAGGAGAGCTACAAAACAGGGATAATGATCCCCCTGCACATCCATTCCTAAGGTCTCTAAACATCCCACCTGCCACATGGGCAGGCCTCACCCTACTGCAGCTCAGATGTTTAGCAAGGACATGTCAGTACCACTGTTAGGCCACATGCCATTCTGTGGCATTGTACCAACACAGAGCCAAAGTTATTCCACATCCCAAAGAGCTCATGGGAAGAGCTGCCAGAGATACACACAGCTAAACTGGGGCTCCTTGGAGGCAGCAAGGAGATACTTCCTGCACAAGAGCCTCAAAAGTGTGCCTTGCTTACAGAAAAGAGATTTTACATGAGGCTCTGAAGAAGGATAATGAGGCAGCTCGTCGGGTGTTGTGGTGGCATCTTTCACTGCAAGAGGCCACAAAAGGAGTATGAAGGTCTTGAGTGGAGAATGGAAAAAATGAACAACAAAGGGCTGGGCTCTGGACTGGCCAGGGGTGAGAGTATGTTACTTGTTAGCAAGAGGAACAGAGCAAGGGCAACAAGAATCATGGTGAAGAGCCCTGGAAGTACAAAAGGAAAGCTGATGTTTGATATACAAGGAGCCAGGAGAGACAGAGGCTAAAACCCATGAAACCCATTTCAATTTGGTGAAGTAAGACTGCAGTTATCAAGGCAAGTTTGCTACAGTAACAAGAACATTACAATTCGATGTGTGCACAGATAAGAAGACTTTTCCAGCAGATGTTCCCCATCTGCCAGGCAATCCCCTCACGCAGCAGTCTCCAGTCTGTGACCACAGAGAGCTGAGTAACTAACAAAATTGTCACTCACAGAAGTGTCCTGGGGATGCTCACAGCACTTACAGTAAATCACAGGCAAGAGGAAAGCAGCAGAGAAGTTTGGGGGAGACCAAGAAGGACAAAGAATGTGCTGAAGTCCAAGAGTGCACAAAAGGAGAAAACTTCTGTGTGTGAGTTAAAGAGAAAACTGGAGATTAAATATCACCAAGTGCACCAACAGCAGATGGAGCTGTGAGATAAGAGGAAAAAAATCACCTTTAAAACACTAATTAAAATAGCAATTCTGAAAATGTAGGCATAAACCCCTTTGTTCAAGCAAAGCCATGACAGACAACCCAGCAGAGCTGAGTTTGTAGGAGTATGACAGCCACACCACGTCAGCAGAAGGAGCTGCAACACCTTATCACTCTTTTTCCTGCCCTTAGGTAAGACAACAGTGCCCATGGCTAGCACAGGTTAAATCCCTGCCAGCTTGCTGCCAGCCATCTGCCAAGATCAGAGGCAAACACAAACTCAGCCTGATGAACAGTCTCATAGAGAGGTTGCTCACATGCTCCATGCTTTGCATGCTGCACTACATCCTAACAGCACCTGAACTTTTTTCACAGAAGCACAGACAAATATTTTATACTGTTTTCTGGGTTCTGTTTTTAAAAATGGAATTAGTTATCAGAAGCCCTTTGATCTATGGAAAGAACAAGCAATACTTTGAGAGAAGGGCTAAGGAACACTAGTGATGTATAAAAACATCAGCAGGGACAATGGTATCACTCTTTGCCATAAGGAAGTCTACAAATGGACCTCAGCCCTACCTCAGATCCAGATTCCAAACAAAGCTGGACACCTCTAATAACTCCAGGTGGGACTATGAATTTGACTTGAAACTTTGCTGTAAACAGGAAAAAACCAAACTCTGGTCCTGCATAAAATGGATTCCTGTATTAGGCAAAATGCAGGGAGCCTGTCAGGAAAAAGAACAGCTTCATTTGTCAGGGATGTAAGAACTGTTCTAGAACAGGCTTTGACATCTCATTGCTCTGAGAACATCCTCTGAAGAAGCAAGTTCAGGCTTATATGAAATGAGGGCACAAAAATGGAATAGCTTCTAGCCTTGTTCACTGAAGAAAGATCCCAGTAACATTCCTGTGTGAACAAGCAACAAAAGTGACATTTTATATAAACTTTAATTCTTTTTTCCTCCCACAACTTTGCAAGTCATCTCCAGTCACCTTTTTACAAGGAAAGATCTGGAACATCCAACGCAATGCTGCAAATCTTTTTGGAGCAAGACCACACACATGATGAAGAGACATGATCAGAGCTATTTTTCAGAGACCTGGAAAAGAGCCTATGTCCAAAAGCCTAATGGCTGGTCTCAGCAGTCAGCCTGATAAAAGATATCATCTGCTTTTACCAGTCTTGCTTCTCAACTTAAATAAAATTATATATAAGCAGCTGATTGGCAACATTTACTGACAATTCACAAGAGGTAGCACTGAGGCCTAACTCTATCACATGGTGTTAACTGGAGTCCAGGGCCTCCTTAAGCTATCAAATGGATTGTCAAATGGGAATTTTCTGCATACTTACAGGATAATATATCAAAGTATATGATTAATTTTATCAACAATAATAGGCTTGAAGTAGAGGGTGAGTTTCAGTTTGCAGTCACAGAAACAAGTGTGCAGTCACAACAGGCAATCCATTCCTGTTATTTTTGTGAAGCTGAGCTTTAAACCATGTTGTGTAATTTATAAATCAGCACACTGAAACCTGCTGATTACACCGTGCATGCCAGGACTCAACTAATTTCCAGACACAGTGGAAACCACAGAATGGTTCTTGGGCCCTTCAGACTATTAAGATATATGCTAATTAGTTGCTATTTGATAGTAATGTATAGCTAGATGCAAATTACAACATGGAGGAGCTGTTTAAGCCCTTTGTTATTTAAAACAATTTTACATATTGTCTTTTTCAAATCAGCATCATAGCAAAGCCACAAATGGCACCAACAATCATGCAGATCACAGGGAAAAAACAAACCACCAGTGCCAGACACTGCTTCCAGTGTGGAGTAACAGAGGGGATGAGACAGCACAGGATCCATCCCCAGTCCCACCTGAGCACGGACTGCATTCCAGCCACCCACCCCTGACAGGCACAGAATAAATCCCCTCTCACCACTGCTGTAGCAGGGACAAGATACAGAATCACAGAATCACTGGGTTGGAAGAGACCTCCAAGATCTCTGAGTCCAACCCATCCCTGACACCTCAATAAACCCTGGCTTCCAGTGCCACATCCAGTCTGGTTTTAAACACATCCAGGGATGATGACTCCACCACCTCTCCAAGCAGAGGCCATTCCAGTACTTCATTATTCTTTCAGTGAAACACCTTCCCCTAATATCCAACCTGCATTTCCCTTGATGCAGATTGACACACACACACACCTTTGCTTTGCTTCTCCTTGTCTGTCTCTAAGCTAAAGCTGAAGCCACGTTAAAAACCCCTGATGAGCAAATGCACAGGTGCCCCCTGCTCCCAGCACAGCCTCTCCCCTGAGCACTCAGTGAACCTTGCTCCTGGAGCAAGCTGAGAGCACAACAACAAAGGGGCTCTCTCCACACACAGCTGGCACGTGAATGGCTCTGCCAGAGCACGGCCGGGAAAAGGAACCCCGAGGGAGGGACAGCAAACATTTTCTGTTTGTTTCTGAAAACTCAAACGCTCAATTGCTTTAAGAGAACACAAAAAAGATAATGGAGCAGTATTTAGATCTAGCAACTGCCAAAGCAAACGATACAGAACCTCTCTAGTGCCCAGTGTGGGTAGGAAGCTGCACAGTATGCTAAAAGTTGAAATATTTTTTATTCTTGCTGTAGCAAAAAAAAAAAAAAATTGTGACTGGAAGCACTGCAGTAGAATTCCAGGCAGAGCAGTAATTTGTGCCTCAATACAAGGACTGCTAGACCACTTGGAAGATAAAGAAAAAGGCCAGCATTCACCTGGGGACACAGCAAAGAGGGAGAGGGAAGAGCAGTACTGTTGTTCTTTTCTTGGAGAGTTGTCTTGGTAGGTTTTAGACCACAAAGTACTTCAGGCTAATTCACATGGATCAATTCATCCTAATGCTGGCAGCAGGAAGAAGACACATTCTGAGAGACATTCCTAAAAATCCCACAGCAAAAAAGTAGGGAAAGTGAGGGGTTTGTCCATCCAAGAGCAAACACCTGCATTAGGGCCTTCAAACCTTACACACAGATCACACAAGGAACACAGAAATTACACAAGGACTACAATTTCAGGTGGCCATTGCAATTTCCCTGTGGCAAATACATTTTACAATGCCTTTATTTTATTTTAACAGGGGAAAAAAATCAACCAAATCCTGCCTCTTTCCTTCTTTTTTTCTTATGGGTTCAGTGATGAGGGTTAAGGTTTGGATTGACAAGCAGAAACACGAGCACAGCTGAGGGAATAGCAAACTTAAAAAACAATGAAAACTTCATACCCAGAGCAATGCAACAGGGACCTGCATCCTCACACTTCTATTTCTATTTCATGCAGGCCAGAACATTTGTCTTTAGCTTCACTGCTGCCTTATGTGTGCTTTAATTGCATCATGCTAACAAGCAGCTGACATTTTACGACGTGTTGGAACAAGGGATTAATGTTTTAAGGGATGCAAAGGCTGTGATTTCAAGCTGCTTTAGTAAGGAACATTGTTATCAACAGAGGGTTGTAAGAGGAGCAGTAAAAGCCATGTCCAAATTGTGGGGAACAGAGTATTCCAAATTTTGAGACTCTGATAGGATTTTGATTGTGTGGTGAAATGACAGAGTTATACACCACTCCTCTTTCCCATAGCACTCAATCTTTTATGTTATTTCCTCTGTTCAAGTTGGAATATTAAAGGAAGATTTCCAAACCCACAAAGCCATTTCATGAAAAAAAAAGGAAGTAAAAATCAACATATACCCATAGCCCAGCTGCAAAGATGTGCAGAATGCTCTAACAGAAGCCTATGGCTGCCACAGAAAACAAACAAAAACTTTCTGTAAAACAGGCTGTGGCAGGAACAGAGGGAAAAACACAAGAAAACACTTTGATCACAGCAGTAAGTGCCTCATTCAGCCTGGTGGAACCCACTGTTTGCTTCTGAGGCATCACTGCTTCCTTCCCTGGTGACTCAGGAGGGATAAAAACCTCCCACTGCTGAGCAGGAACACTGAAATCATTGCACCAAAACCATCAGCCAACATAACATATAACAAGCTGGACTGTGCACTCCCTTCTCCACACTCAGAAGGTGCCACCAGGGAGGCCCTCAGACCTTCTCCAGGGCTCCCAAGTACAGCAGGGTTCCAGGGACATCCCTCCCAGAGAGCCACACCAAGGGAAGTGGGAGATTTCTGGCAAATGGACCCAAGTTGTGTGCTCNTTCCCAGAGAGCTACACCAAGGGAAGTGGGAAAGGGGCAAAACACACGGGGATTTCCTGCAAATGGACCCAAGCTGTGTGCTCAAAGGTAGAAAATAAAAACATATAACAGAAATTAGGTGCTAAACTCTAGCTAGTCACTAGCAAGCAAAACACAACAGAAGTAAGAAATGGAAATTTATTTACACTTGGTGAGGGCTGAATGCTCTGNGCTCCTAAGTACAGCAGGGTTCCAGGGATATCCTTCCCAGTGAACCACACCAAAGGAAGTGGGAGATTCCTTGCATGGACCCAAGTTGTGTGCTCAAAAGGTAGAAAATAAAAACATATAACAGAAATTAGGTGTTAAACTCTAGCTAGTCTGCAAGCAAAACACAACAGAAGTAAGAAATGGAAATTTATTTACACTTGGTGAGGGCTGAATGCTCTGAGCAGCACAATTCTGTGAAGGACTGCAAAGAGAAAACAACAAAGAGGAGCACCAAGTGATGCTTCCCAAAACTTTCACCTTGTGTTCTTAAGGATTAAGCCTGAAACCACACCAAGGAAAGTGGGAGAGTGGCAAAACACCTGGGGATTTCTTACAAATGGACCCAAGTTGTGTGCTCCAAGGTAGAAAATAAATACATGGAAGAGAAATTAGTGCTAAACCCTAGCTAGTCTGCAAGCAGTGGAAACAGAAGAGAAATAAGGAATGGAAATTTATTTATACTTGGTGAGGGCTGCATGCTCTGAGCAGCACAATTCTGTGAAGGATTGCAAAGAGAAAACAACAAGGAGAAATAGCAAGTGATGTTTCCCAGAACTTTCACCTTGTGTTCTTAAGGATTAAGCCTAAAATCTAAAAAAGGTAGTCCCAGTATGGCAGTTGAATAATTAATGATGTTTTTTTTGTTGGGGACAGTTTGGCAGTGCAAAAAGGTTGTGACAACATAATAAAGTCAAGGCAAAATAATATAATCTCAATAAAATAAATAGCATATTTTACATTTAGTGCCTCTTTGCTATTTCCTTTTTCTTCATAAAACTCTGATCAAAACAGATTTTCTCCTCCATATCCTTTTCTACCACTGATCTAAATAAAAAAAAATACAGTGACTCTAATTACAACTCACTTGGAGCATAATAAAGGATTTTGGAGAGTTGCATGTGTCCATTTTTGTCCTTTAAAACCACTTAGGTGATGGTTTATTTAAGTCAGATTGCAGTTTGTTGCTGGCCCAGTGGCTGAAGGGTCAGCAGTGGCAGGAGAATCCACACTTGTGCATGTACAGGCACGTAGTGCTGTCCTATTTATATTTTCATTTTAATTCTCTTGGTCCAAGATGCATCTGTAGCAACACAGGACTCATGGAACTCTAAACTTTCTGCTGTTTCCCACTTTAAAAAGCATTCCTGTTGGAGTTTGTACATGATAGATGAGCTTTGAATATTTTCACATCATTTGAATGGTAATGGTTTCAGCACTGGAAACTTTTTATCCAGACAAAAGTTCATGAACACACACAAATATTCATGATCTCACTATGGTCAAGTGATCCTGGGTAGGACTGAATAAAAACATACACACACATTGAACACAGGACTGGAGTGAAGGAATTCCAATCATAAAATATCAAGTTAAGCATTCCCAGTGTAAACAATAAAAACTAGGATGCCATTTTCAGTTTGATGTATTTAGAGATGTAATAGATAATAATACTAAATAAACAAAGAGGAATAATGTATAAGGGAAATATGCAAACTTGCAGAGACAAGCACATACCTTCATCCAAGTGGTTGAACTATAGGAGTAAACAGTTGAAATTTGGATTTCATTTAATAAGACAGTTTTGGCAAAGACTTTAATGCATCACCTAAATCTTCTAATCAATTCCAGTGTATAAATTAAGTCCTACTCAAATTTTATGCTAACCCTGTTTCATTTTGTAATTCTTTCTAATATAGCATCACATAAAACTTCATGGATCATCCTTATTTACAGCCATTTTCTGTGAAGTTTTCTATTAAAGATTACTCAACATAATTTAAAAAAAGGTAGATTGTCAACTACTTCTTTCTAACTGACACTGGAAAAGGAAAAAAAAAAGGGATCAGTCTAAAACATCCTGTATTGAAATTATGTTGTCAGTTCAGTGTGTTCACAAAGCAAAGAATTATACAAGAATTTCACTTAGGAATTCTAGCAAGGCCACTTGGAGGTTGTGGAAAGTTGCACCCCAAAAGAAAAGTGTCGATCTTTTCATCTTGCACACATTAATCCTGTGACTGTGCTCACTTCAGGATTCCATGGGAAAATTGTAAGGCACACTTTTACACTTTTCAAAGTAAATTTGCTATCATTCTGATGAAAAAAAATCTCCACTTGAAACAGCTCAACAGCAACAATTTGGGGTTTTATTTTACTTATAAAAGTACAGGCAATAATCTGCATAGGCACTTTCTAACCTCCTTGAAACCTAAATCTTCTAAAGCTACGAATAAATTCCTTCCAAAAGAAAGATGCTTCTCTGCAGACATTCTTAGAATTCCCCATGATCATTCCTGAACAGAGGGACTATTCATGGTGATCTTATCACTCCCTCCCACAGATTCTGTATAGTCCAAAGTCTGCCCCAGTGCAGGCAGGTGGAATGCAAGTGATTTCATCTGGCCTGCATTCGGCCCAAATGACAAAGCTGGATGGAGTGAGCTCAGGGAAAACACAAGAAATCATTTACAGGACCATTATTCTGTGGTTTGAGAGCATCACAAACCCAGTTTAAAGCCAACCAAATCTCTCTCTGATCTCCTATGCACGCCAGAAGTTGGGAATACAGAAAAAGAAAGCAATGAATTCGTGTTTGTCACTGTTTGCACCACATGGATCGTGAGAGCTTAAAAACCACAGCTGAGCTGCAGAATCACAACCAGCTTTTATGGACTGAGCTCTGAACTTCTGCTGCCCATGCTGAACTGCCCAGCAGGAAATAGTTAATACTTGTTCACTCTCTGCTTTCCCCCAGACTCCACAGGACTCCACAAGACTCTAGTGACAACTTGCATTCCTGCTTTTTCCAGCCTGAAATTCCTCCCAAGGATACAATTTCTTTTAGAAGAATATTCCTTATGAATCAGGCAATGAGCATGATTTTGAAATTGATGTGAATTCTAGAGCTAATTTAGGAAGAAGTAGGATTTAATCCAAAGAATGTAACCATATGCTATTCAACATTATCTGTAATATAAACTGTGATGTGAAATACAGTCTGACTGTTGAAAGAACCAGAAAATTGTCTAGCAGCTTCCTGGTTCACCATATTTCCTAAATTTGTCTGCTATAAACTCGAGCTCAGTTTTTGTCAATTCCCTACAAAGGAACATTTTTATTAGAAAAATCATACAATTAAAAGGCATGAAAGTCTAATGAGTTGTTTCACCATACAAAACCAGGAGCATATCTATGTAGAAATTTTCCACAGTGGTGTATCTGGCTGGTGTCAGGTTGTCAGAATGATTGACCTGATGAAGTCTGAAAATAGGAATTGACAGGAAATTATACAAAGAATGGGTTTTTTGACACTTTAAAGACAGAACTTTTTGGCTTTAAGCATCTGATCATGGACATACTGACCCCACGTACAAAGAGGCAGCAAGCACAACTCTCCTGCCTAAACTGGGGAGATGAAAGATGCTTTTAAAGAGCTTTGAAAAAGGAGAAAAGGGAATTACCCACAGGACTAGACCTGAGAATCCCATACCAGATGTCCAGGGCTTCCTGGTCAGCACAAGACTTCACACAGGGAGCAGAGACTGCCAACATGACGAGGTTCAGCAGCAGATTTCATCCCAGAGCTATCCCTGGATTTACAGACTCCATGGGATAGCCTTCACTACACCACAGACAAAAATGGTCATCTACAGTGGAAGTTCCTCACAGAGGAACTCTTGGGATATCTCTTCCCATTCACACAAATCTCTGGGGTTTGCTCCCACTAAATTTTGAAGAGGGGATGCTTTACCAGATTCTGTTGCAGCTACATGCTTTGGATGTAAAGTTTCTGTTCTTGACATTTATTAAAAGGTTCTTCAATACCTCGTAACTTTTCTGTAGGTATTTGAACCATTCTGCTCATTTTAAGAGGACTGTGAGTCACTGGAACAGGCTGTCCAGAGAAGCTGTGGATGCCCCATCCCTGCAAGTGTTCAAGGCCAGGTTGGATTGAGCCCTGATCAGCCTGGTCTGGTGGAAGGTTTCCCTGGCCATGGCAGAGGGGTTAGAACATGATGATCTTTAAGGTCCCTTCCCAGCCAGGCCACTCTATGATACATTTAACTCTATAGGTTAAGTTTGTAAAAAAGAAAAAAAGGTATTTTGTTACCTTTGACAGCATTTCTGACAGTCTCTGCAGTTTTACAGTCATTTTTTTTCAGTAGTGAAGAATAAGAATTTACAGAAAACAAGCCTCTTAAATCCTTTAGCATTCCAATTTTCTACACTGTAATAGGCTGTGGCATAAGTCTGAAGCAAAGAAAGCCAACAAATCCTCTGCCAAAAAGTCAGAACCTGTTACATGCACAATCAATTAAAAAGATAATGCAAGCTATTATCTGACATGTAAGACATCCCCCATCTGCACTTTCAAATTAAAATGCTGCTTTCTATGAATCACTGTGTGTTAGGCTGGTTTTGCCTTTATTTGTGTATGTGTACCCATCTCATTTGCAGTGCTACAAAACAGAACTGAATAAACAAATGGTTCACTATTGATTAGCACAACTCAGCTGGTAAATGCTTTATTTCATTTACGTTTCCAAAGGAAAATGTCCCACACGTGCCCCAACTGCACTCCCCAGAATTTAACATAAATCATCCAGGCAGCCTCTAATCAGTGAACCTTTGCTTTTCATCAATTTGCCATCCCCAGCACCATTCACATCACCCATTTCTCCATGCCATCAGCAGCCTGCCACCCATCTACACAAAGCTTTTGGACTTTATGTCCCTGCAAGATCATTATTTAATCCTTCTCCCTTAATTAGACAGGCTGTTAATTCAGAAGGCTATCACTGACTCAGAATCTGATGCATTTCAAGTAAAACAATAACAGTCCCACCATTACAGCTTCAATCTGTCCAGCTGCTGCCTCATTTTTATGATTTTATTGCCTTTTTTTCCCAATGTCTTGTGCTGTTCCTGCATGCTACTGCGTGAGAGAAAGAAAATTCCACTGTCTGTCACTCCCATAAATGTTCCTCAGTCAAAAATAAATCAGACAAATAAATAACAGAAATGAAAGTGAGCAAGAGTGCAGCTTCACACAGTGGAACTGCTCAGAAAGGATGTGCTGCCAGGTCCTCAGTGACTGAATGCATAAAGGAGACCTTAAAAATAATGTTAACCCATGTGAAGGTAATAATCTGTATTTCACTGGGAGTTTTTTCTGCTGTGTTTCAATTTCAGCATATTAATGTTAGTCCAGGAGTGCTTGAAACAACCTTATGACCTTTGAGATACCTCAGATATTCCAAAGGATGCAAAAAGAGTCTGATAACAAGGAAAGTGTCATAAATGTTAAAATACTTCTTCAAAGAAGTTAAATATTCTTTTGCTGCTTTTGTTTCTGAAATATATTCTCAAACCCTGAGGCCTAACCTGCAGTGGAAGATTGATTTACTTTAGCTCTATCAGTTTTGCATCACTGAGATACAAAGAGCATATCCTGTTGTAGATAAATCAATTTTTACTAAGATGGCTGCTTTCACCCTTGGGCTTGTACTGGTTCAATTGCATTAGCAAGTAAAATAAATGAATGTGTTACAATATTAACTGGCAAAATCAGAATCAACACACTTGGAATTCAGGTGAGAGTTGAATCATAACTATCCAAACCTACCAGAAGGATTATTTCTTATCCAAACAAGAGTTGAGTTGCACAAAGCAATGTATTGAGCCATTAATTATATAAATTTGTGCCTGGATAAGTAAAGGTTTGCTGGTTTATCCCAGTGTTGGGGCACTTCAAACACAGCTGCTGATGCCATGGGATGGACAGGACACACCCACAGCAAGGGCACAGCTCTGATGGTGCTGCATCCCTGTGGGAAACCAGTTCCTCCTCCTGAGGACACAACTCTCACCCTGCACTGCTGGGCACAACAAAATCATCCAACCACAATAACCTGCCCTGAGCAGAGAGGAAAGGAAAGAAGCCAAGTTCATTGCTCTTGGCCTCACAGAGATGCTGCACTTCCACCCATGCACACAAACAGCACTCAGGCCTCTCACCAAGGACTCTCATCTGGCTGAGACTGACCCTGGAAACAGAGGGCATTCCTTATCCATCATATCCACCCTCCTGGCATGCTGCCAGCACACCTGGGAAATGACTGTAAGCACATGCCCTACCACACTAACCCTCTCCCTCTCTACAGCTCTCTACTCATTCTTAAGCAAACCAACAGTGCTTTAGCCAGGCAAGTAGTAGTAGTAGTCTCTGCATTTAATTCAGGCTAATCCATGCCCCAAATCTGCAAGCAAAGTGCTGAATTCAAGACAGATAAGTGATAAATACAGTGGTAAATCACAGCATAATGTGAATAAATACCTGTTTCTGCAGCATCACAGCATCATCATGACACTGGACCATCACTGCCTGTTGCTCCTGAACACCACCTAACCTAGAAACCAAATCATCCAGTGCTGCTTCTGCAGTTGTTTTCCATTTTGCTGATCCAAGGAAAAAAAAAACCAGAAGAGAAAACATCCAGCCAAAATATGACAGAGATAAGTTACTTGCCTTCTAATTTTGCCAAAATCTTCTAGGAAATGAAATCAGAATTCCCTTGTGCTGCATTGCAAACGGAAATGCCACGCTCCAAGAGCACTAAATGAATGTTACACTGCAGCTGAGCAGGACAATAAAAGCATTGTGACAAACAGTCTCAGTGCCCCACCACACAGACTCCTTTCCAGTTATCCTTAAGAGCAGAGACAAGCCAAAAGGAATAATAATATTCATTCTGCTTGACATACATTTCCTAGCAGACAACAGACTACTGTGGAAGAAGGCTTGGTGACAGATTTTATGGACAAACACAAAGCAGCCCTGCCCAGCAGCCCACCCAGATCATTGACCACGGTTCTATTGCATGTCCCCTGAAAACATTTGCAGATCAGATCCGTTCTGGAAGCAACATTTTTACGGTTAAAATTCTGGATAGTAAAGAATCCTAATCACACAGATTGGGCCCAATCTATAAAATTGTGTGTTTGTGTAGAGCAGGAACTGGGCCCTGTGCTGGTATTAAGGANAATCCATGCCCCAAATCTGCAAGCAAAGTGCTGAATTCAAGACAGATAAGTGATAAATACAGTGGTAAATCACAGCATAATGTGAATAAATACCTGTTTCTGCAGCATCACAGCATCATCATGACACTGGACCATCACTGCCTGTTGCTCCTGAACACCACCTAACCTAGAAACCAAATCATCCAGTGCTGCTTCTGCAGTTGTTTTCCATTTTGCTGATCCAAGGAAAAAAAAAACCAGAAGAGAAAACATCCAGCCAAAATATGACAGAGATAAGTTACTTGCCTTCTAATTTTGCCAAAATCTTCTAGGAAATGAAATCAGAATTCCCTTGTGCTGCATTGCAAACGGAAATGCCACGCTCCAAGAGCACTAAATGAATGTTACACTGCAGCTGAGCAGGACAATAAAAGCATTGTGACAAACAGTCTCAGTGCCCCACCACACAGACTCCTTTCCAGTTATCCTTAAGAGCAGAGACAAGCCAAAAGGAATAATAATATTCATTCTGCTTGACATACATTTCCTAGCAGACAACAGACTACTGTGGAAGAAGGCTTGGTGACAGATTTTATGGACAAACACAAAGCAGCCCTGCCCAGCAGCCCACCCAGATCACTGACCACGGTTCTATTGCATGTCCCTGAAAACATTTGCAGATCAGATCTGTTCTGGAAGCAAAATTTTTATGGTTAAAATTCTGAATAGTAAATAATCCTAATCACAGTCGTCATGTATTGGGCCCAATCTATAAAACTGTGTTTGTGTAGAGCAGGAACTGNTTTCCAGTTATCCTTAAGAGCAGAGACAAGCCAAAAGGAATAATAATATTCATTCTGCTTGACATACATTTCCTAGCAGACAACAGACTACTGTGGAAGAAGGCTTGGTGACAGATTTTATGGACAAACACAAAGCAGCCCTGCCCAGCAGCCCACCCAGATCATTGACCACGGTTCTATTGCATGTCCCCTGAAAACATTTGCAGATCAGATCCGTTCTGGAAGCAACATTTTTACGGTTAAAATTCTGGATAGTAAAGAATCCTAATCACACAGATTGGGCCCAATCTATAAAATTGTGTGTTTGTGTAGAGCAGGAACTGGGCCCTGTGCTGGTATTAAGGACAGGAATCACTGTGAGCTCACTCATGCAGCCTCAGTACTCATGAGTGTGCACCATGGAGCAGTGGCACTGCACCCACCTCTCCTGTTCCTTGCCTTTTGGGGTTTTTTGCTGTAACTACCCAGTATTGGCAGCAGAGCCTTGGTACAGCATGAGCCACACTTCCTCCCAACACCAGCCCTGCAGCCATCCCATCCCCATTCTGATGTGGGTCCAGTCACCCCTGAGTTCACCATATACATGGAATAAGCAAAATGGCCTTAAAAGTCAGCAGCAGCTCCACCCCTCCCTCTGGCAGCAGCAGTACTTGAATATGCCAAATGTAGAAAAAGGAAATCCACAGGAAGAGGCAGTACAGTTGATTAATTTTTAACTCGTTTTTTTTTGTCTTTGAGAAATAGAAAATAATCGCAAAACAATCCTATGTTTATAGCAGAAGTGGGAAACTATCTGCAAACACAGTCTAATCAATTTTTCTCCTTATGTGGATATATCCTGGAGCAATGCACACATTCCCAAATCTCAAGATCCCTAACACAATAAGGCATGAAAGCACTCAGAAGAATATCCCAGTACCAGAAAATAAACATTTCTTTCTACTAATCTTAAAATATCATATCCACAAATGATGCTTTTCAGGGATGGAAAGTAGAGAAAAGCTTCTTACGAAGCATTTAGTTTTATATTTATGAGAATTAATTCTGTAAAGCTCAGCTGATAAGCTCCTGTTAATTATAATGCTTTCTGTGCAGGCCTTTCATCTGAGGTTCTGGAAGCACTTGGAAAATCTTAATTAGGTCTCAAAACACTCCTGTGAAGAAGGCAAATTATCCTTGCACAGAAGACAAGGTACAGACAGTTTATGTGATGTGCCAAAGGTCACCAAAGAGCTCTGGTGCTAAAGGGCACTGGGCAGACAACAGCAGAGTGGTTCCCTCCCACACCTTACCCCAGGTCACATCCCAGAACCACCACATCCCCTTCTCCTGCCCCTCACACAGAGGATTTGCAGTCACAGATTGCACAGCAGCCCACAGGGGCTGGAAAATTCTTCCTATGGAAGGTGTTCTTCCATCTTGGGGCAATTGACTGAATTCCTCTTCTTAAACCCAACTGCTCTAACACAGACACAACAGTTCATTAAAAGCAAACTCTGGATGCTATAATTAAATGTTGTGCCTGGAAGGCTGAAATATTGTACAGTATCAAATGTTTAGAATCTCATTCCAGCCCTGCCTGATTACTAAAACCACTACTATAAAACTGTAATGGAAGAAATCTCACCTGAAGCTGATTAAATCTTTACTGATGTAATGGAAGAGTAGCAAATAATCCATTTACATTTTTNTGTTGCTCCTGAACACCACCTAACCTAGAAACCAAATCATCCAGTGCTGCTTCTGCAGTTGTTTTCCATTTTGCTGATCCAAGGAAAAAAAAAACCAGAAGAGAAAACATCCAGCCAAAATATGACAGAGATAAGTTACTTGCCTTCTAATTTTGCCAAAATCTTCTAGGAAATGAAATCAGAATTCCCTTGTGCTGCATTGCAAACGGAAATGCCACGCTCCAAGAGCACTAAATGAATGTTACACTGCAGCTGAGCAGGACAATAAAAGCATTGTGACAAACAGTCTCAGTGCCCCACCACACAGACTCCTTTCCAGTTATCCTTAAGAGCAGAGACAAGCCAAAAGGAATAATAATATTCATTCTGCTTGACATACATTTCCTAGCAGACAACAGACTACTGTGGAAGAAGGCTTGGTGACAGATTTTATGGACAAACACAAAGCAGCCCTGCCCAGCAGCCCACCCAGATCACTGACCACGGTTCTATTGCATGTCCCTGAAAACATTTGCAGATCAGATCTGTTCTGGAAGCAAAATTTTTATGGTTAAAATTCTGAATAGTAAATAATCCTAATCACAGTCGTCATGTATTGGGCCCAATCTATAAAACTGTGTTTGTGTAGAGCAGGAACTGGGCCCTGTGCTGATGTCAAGGACAGGAATCACTGTGAGCTCACTCATGCAGCCTCAGTACTCATGAGTGTGCACCATGGAGCAGTGGCACTGCACCCACCTCTCCTGTTCCTTGCCTTTTGGGGTTTTTTGCTGTAACTACCCAGTATTGGCAGCAGAGCCTTGGTACAGCATGAGCCACACTTCCTCCCAACACCAGCCCTGCAGCCATCCCATCCCCATTCTGATGTGGGTCCAGTCACCCCTGAGTTCACCATATACATGGAATAAGCAAAATGGCCTTAAAAGTCAGCAGCAGCTCCACCCCTCCCTCTGGCAGCAGCAGTACTTGAATATGCCAAATGTAGAAAAAGGAAATCCACAGGAAGAGGCAGTACAGTTGATTAATTTTTAACTCGTTTTTTTTTGTCTTTGAGAAATAGAAAATAATTGCAAAACAATCCTATGTTTATAGCAGAAGTGGGAAACTATCTGCAAACACAGTCTAATCAATTTTTCTCCTTATGTGGATATATCCTGGAGCAATGCACACATTCCCAAATCTCAAGATCCCTAACACAATAAGGCATGAAAGCACTCAGAAGAATATCCCAGTACCAGAAAATAAACATTTCTTTCTACTAATCTTAAAATATCATATCCACAAATGATGCTTTTCAGGGATGGAAAGTAGAGAAAAGCTTCTTACGAAGCATTTAGTTTTATATTTATGAGAATTAATTCTGTAAAGCTCAGCTGATAAGCTCCTGTTAATTATAATGCTTTCTGTGCAGGCCTTTCATCTGAGGTTCTGGAAGCACTTGGAAAATCTTAATTAGGTCTCAAAACACTCCTGTGAAGAAGGCAAATTCTCCTTGCACAGAAGACGAGGTACAGACCATTTATGTCTGGTGCTAAAGGGCACTGGGCAGACAAGAGCAGGGTGGTTCCCTCCCACACCTTACTCCAGGTCACATCCCAGAACCACCACATCCCCTTCTCCTGCCCCTCACACAGAGGATTTGCAGTCACAGATTGCACAGCAGCCCACAGGGGCTGGAAAATTCTTCCTATGGAAGGTGTTCTTCCATCTTGGGGCAATTGACTGAATTCCTCTTCTTAAACCCAACTGCTCTAACACAGACACAACAGTTCATTAAAAGCAAACTCTGGATGCTATAATTAAATGTTGTGCCTGGAAGGCTGAAATATTGTACAGTATCAAATGTTTAGAATCTCATTCCAGCCCTGCCTGATTACTAAAACCACTACTATAAAACTGTAATGGAAGAAATCTCACCTGAAGCTGATTAAATCTTTACTGATGTAATGGAAGAGTAGCAAATAATCCATTTACATTTTTCTGTGAATATTTACCTCTACTGCAGCTTTGGGTTCTGCACTGGAGCATTTTTCCTGCCAACTTCCTCTAAGTTATGACTAAAACTTCAATCTCCCTCTGCCAATTGTCTGCTTCAACTAATCATAAACATTGAAATATGCTTTCATTTGTTTAAAATGAAGATAGCAATTCAATTGGAAAGGATTCACGATAGCTTCAATACAAAAGTGAGGTGAGAAGATGACTAAATTGCAAAAGAATAGCTCTATCTCATTAAACACCACCAGAAATAAGGCCAAACATGATTGATTCTTTTAACTGCCAGCTAAAATATATTCTACACAGAGTTGTATTAATGTGTCCAACAGGACAGCTGATGAATACACACTTGTGTGCCCAGAAGTGGAATCAGATCCACTCGGACACCCCAAATCTCCCCTTTTCAGGGGTGATGAGCACACACAGCACAAACCCCTTGTGCTCACGCAGAGCAGGTTCTGGTGACAGCACACCCGAGATGGAACCTCTCCTGAAATGCTGACATCCACCACGGATCCTGACTGACAGCTCAGCCTTGGGGGCTGAGTGTGCAGGTGAAAATCAGTTTCCCACTGTCAGTTTATACTCCAGCAGCTTTAACCTTTACCTAAACCAAAACAAATCGTGAGTGACCCTTCTCAGTGAGCTACTGCTGCTGAAACCAGAGGATCCAGCATACCACTCATTCATTAGGCTGAGAGAAGTTACATTTTTGAGCAGGGAACAGGCCACTAACAAATTATTCCACCCCCTGTCACGTTTGGTCATAACTTCAGCTACTTCTTTAATCACTCCTTGACAATACAACATGCATTTTTATTCATTTTAGGGATCATGCTGCTGCTTCACACTAGTCATTAATTTGAAGCTCTTACATTTGGAACCATCATTTACTACTCAAACAGTACTTGGTGACACTCAGAGACTAAAGAGTTGTCAAACAGAATGACACACAGTTTTTTAAAGTTAGCAGAGCAGTAAAAGCTTTGAGATTAAAAAAACCCAAACAACCAGCCTTGCAAATAGTATTTGAAAGGTGTCAATGTGGGCGTAGTCAGCACTACCAGAAAAAAAGAAACAACAAACCTTCAATGAAAACAAACTTTTAATACAGGCCTTCAGTAAGTCCAATGTGCAGTGTTTCTACTGATAAAAGGCTGAAGTAGCCCCTTTGGTAGATAATAAAAGCTGAGTTAAAATGTTTCTCACACGGGTCCCTTTCACCATTGAGGTGAAAGCCCTGAGGAGAAAGCAAAGACTTGGTTCCAAACTAAAGCAAATAAAATCAAGGTCACCCCAGCACTTGCACATATCAAGAGCAAGAAATCTGCAGCTGTGACACCACCATCCCTCTGCTGCCATGGAGAAAGGGCCACTGCCAGCGCCCCAAAAGGAGCTGCATTCCAGATTATGCTTCCCTTGAAATTAGAGATATCTCAATTTACTGTTGTGCTTGGAGATAAGCACAGCTGAAAAACAACCACAATACCAAGAATATATGAGTGTGTGTTGGCCCCAAAGGGAAATGCAAATTGGAGGTAGAAGAATTTCAGTCTTCTGGCCCTCAGGCATGGGAACAGCTCTCATGAGACTATCTGGACACATAACTCAAAACTCAGTCAATACTTGGAAAACATACAGAACACATTAATTCCCTGAATTCACTGGCACAGCCAGTCAGAGCCCCTTGTTTACAGCTACCCAGATTGTAAGGTAGCTGAAGATGGGCTGCATTAATTTTATATCATGTCTTTTAATTAAATCTTTCTGGCTACCCAGAACTCAATTTTTGCTTCATAAGATGAGTGTTTAGTAGATGGCTGTAAATAGAACATGGATTCATTTCCTTATAAAGAGATCCAAATATACTACCCTTCACTAATGGGAAAAATCAGAAAGCCCCATGTTAACTAACAACTCATCTGATCGTTCACAAACCTGACACACACATTCTAGCACAACAGGGTGTCAGTAACAGCTGGAAAAGCAACACCTTGAGAAGAAATTCTGCTCCATTGTGTAACCATGGAAGAGTCCAAGGGAAAACTGAACTGTCAAAACAGAACCTGAGGTAAGTGAAGAGTTTGGGGGCTTGGCAGGTTTTTTGTTGTTTTTACAGGGGATTTTCAAGCTTTATGGTTTCTCTTCATCATTGCAATAACAGGGTTTTGTCTCAGGTCTTCATATGCAATTCAAGTTGTACATTGGACTTGTATCTCCCAAAGAGTTGTGCACACCCTGGGCCATGTCAGGCAGCAAATCCAGGGGCTTGTCTGTGCTCAGGTTACTCCATCTGTCACATGCAAGTTATCACCATTCCTAATATACTGCTCACACTCATTTTCTTTATTAAGAATTAATTTTAGCAGTGAAGTGCAAAAGCATGAAGACACCATTGGCCTTAGAAGGCAAAATAGCTACAGATAATTCTACTCACCTTTCATAACATATTCAAGTTAACATTTAAGCTAAAAAAGCAGAAAGCTTTAAATATACTGTTTTCAAAAAGTATTCTACCCAACAAAAAAGGGAAGGCTGGTTTCATTTCCAGGCATTGCCTGTTAATGGTTTGAGAACTAAATACCTATTGTGAAATTCTAGCAGCTACGTGACTCAATTGTTAAAATGATTGCAACACCATTCAATAATTTGATTGTCTGCAGTGAGAATTGTTAGATACGTAATAGTCCTGAAAATATGGGACTCATTTGACCAGGAACCTTCTCAAAATCTCACAAATTACTTAGGAGGGAAGAGCCAAGAATTAAGAACTTCTGACACATCTCATGTCTCAACTTCTAAAGCCCAAGACACAGAAGAATTATCATTCTGGTGCCAAGCCATTTCAGCAGGAACACAAGAAAAAATACTGCTTGGGTTTTATTCTTGTACAGTATCAGGGGAAGAAAATAGTATTAATTAATGTTTTTAAGTAACAAATTTTTTTAACAGCCAATCAAGCAAAAGCTATTCTCAGGTAAATAAAAATATCTTATGTGAGGAATCAGTACAAGTAGTTAACTATTACAGAGCGAGAGCTGTGTGTGTAACACCACAAGGACTCCGAGTGTGTCCCTGAGTATCCAGCAGCAGCTTTGGAGGGCAAAGTGTTGCCCATCCCCTGTGTCTGGCCAATATGACAGTCCTTACATCAATGCCTTTAAACATTTCAAGAATTCTACCCCTTCATGAAAACCAAACCCACTCACTTGAGAGGAAAAATAAAAAGGAAAAAAAGATGAAGAAAAAGGATTCAAACCATTTTGCAATCTGGTATTTCCAGTGCTCATTTAAGACAGGTTCAGAAAAGGTAATTTTCATCATTATCACACTAAGCTTTGGTAAAATCTGATAGGTAAACCTTCTTAGAGTGGCACATTGATCATTTTCAGTGAAGGCTGTTCCTGACCTTTCCATACACAAAATGTAATGGGGAATCACAAAAACCATCTTGCCCCCTGTGAGATCTTCCACATAAGCCCAGATCTAGAGCTGCTGCTGGTGCTGCTGTCCAGCCTCAGGTGCACATGGAAGCTGGCAGCTCAGCCCTCTGAAGCCAGTTGGTTTTCCCCTGCTGCAGGCACTGTGCCAGCCAGAGCAGGAACCAGGCTCTCTGCTCAGGGCTGTGGCAGTGTGTGCCTGTGGAGCAGGAAAATCTGAGATGAAAGGTAAAAGCTCCTAGGGCACCCAGGGAAAGCTGTGTGGTACAGAGGTGGAGGTAGAGAGCACAAAGGGTGTACCTCAGGCTGCAGCTCATGGAGGGTGGGGAAGATAAAGAATGTGTAGTTATGGCAACATGGTGCAAAACTGAAAGTTAAAGGTGGGGGAGACATGACTCATTTCAGAGTCAGGTGAGGCACATGCAGAGCTGGAAGGATAGAAAAGCCAGCTGCCAAAATCAGCAAGGGTAGGCAACAGGCACAGTTAGGAGCTTCAGGAGCTTCAGAATCCCAGCAGCAGAGCTCCTCATTCCCTCACCTCCACTCATCTCTGGTGTGTAACAGGAAACCTGCTCTGTAAAAGCAAGCTGTCATCTCCAAAGAGAGGGACATGATTCACTGGAGCACAGCAGTGTGCAGTTGAGCAAACAGAGCCATTCCAGACCACAGGGCCCAGACATAAAACCTCCTGCTGCTCCCAGCTTCACACCCTGTCTCAGCTGAGGGGAAGTAGCACAGCAAGGAGAAACAAGGATGGGGCAGGGACCAGCACTACCAAAGCAAGGGTGAATATGAGCCTTTCCCTTACACTTCCAACCACGTGGGAAATGCCCTACCAAACTCCTCCTTCATTTTGCATGGGAGAACAAGCAATCCAGGTTACATCCCTATTTCTGTCAGCAAGCTGTCACAGCTTTCAGAAAAGTCCTTGATCTCTTATTGTGTGTCAGTGTTACCCCATTAGCATTTTGTTATTACACACTTTCTTTCTTTCTTTGCCATTCATCTTTTTCACTCTTCACTCCTCAAAACAACAATATTGACCACACTACCTTCAAATGTTAATAAATTGCTGAAAACCAGCAGCCAGCACTAACTGAGCTAAATTCACTTTCTCTTTGCATAGTTTCTTCCTCACTCAATCTTTTCTAACTTTGACACAGCTTATTAATAGGCCTGGTTTAAAGTCTTCCACTCAAAACTGAGACTTTATGGAAAACATGCATTTGATTACATTAAATTTTGCCCGACCCCCGTCCTCTTCAGTGATTCAGCTTTTGAGCTTTCATCATCAGACTGATATTATCACACCCCACTGTTTTTTCTGAAGGGAAAACACATTGTGCTGAGCTGTATTTTCACACATTTCTGGGTGAGGACTCTGTATCTTGTGCCTGTCTGCCTGGCACCTCAAACACTGCATCCATCCATGTGAAAGATTTTCTCAAGTCTATCACCACAGCTGCTTTCCAGTCCACCTTACAGAGACACTCCACAAAAACAGATGTGCAGAAAAGTAATAGAAAATGCAATAAATTACACTAAAAGAGAAAATACCAGCTTCACTAGTCCTCAGGTTGTTTTCTAACAACCAAAGACAAATGCTTAAGGAAATCTGTCAAATGTTTTGGTTTTTTTTTTTTCCAAAAACGAGCCAAGCACAGATGACCCTAGTGGCTTATCTCAGTCAGTGGAATTCTCAAGAGTGATGCTATTTTTGTTCTGTGGATGCACCAGACTAAGAGCTGTCAGCAAACTCAGTGAAGTTAGAAGAGTTTTACACAGAAGTACACTTGAATATACTTTAACCTATTGCCGACTACATCAGAGATAAGGTTCTTAGGAAGGCTTTTAAAGCAAGTACAAAGCCAAACAAGGATTTTGTCAATGAATTTACTACACAGCACTTTGTTACTCAAAAAAAAATCTTTCTTCCTTCCCCTCAGACCCTTTGACAGAAAGCAGATGATTTCATTCACCGAGACTTGCAGAGAAATTCAATGAGGGCAGCATTCCAGATTGCCTTCCGGACACAACATGACATCCTCATCACCTCCAGAGGAAACACACGCCAGGGCTGAGATTCCTACTGCTCCCTCCCCACTTGGAAAAATCCCACAAACCAAAGAGCCTCAGCTGCTGTGTGATAGCACATGCCAAAACAGAGATAAAGTCTTTGACATCATTCAACCTCCAACAGGAGGAACTCTTTATACAACCACGAGCACAAGTTTTAAGTAGCAACATTTCTTAAGATGACACTTGAACTGCTCAAAGGTCTTTCTCTTCCCATCTTTCCCCATCGATGCTGTCTCTGTAAGAGCAGCAGAACACCCACTCCCACCCCATCCCTAATGGCCATGCTAAGAAGAAAAGCTGGCATTATTATCTTGTTCTAGTTCTTACAGGCAAAACACCAGCAAAAAAACCCCTGTGATCTGAGAGAAAAGGACGTGCTTACATTTTGAGTTAGTCTGGACAGTACTAAAGAGACAGAATTTATAACCCAATCCCTTTTGGAGACTTACAACAAAAGCAGATCGATGGAATGCCCTGGTTTTTCTCAAGGATCATCTCATACAGCAAAGATCAAATAAGATGAAGAAGTTGCCTTACAGAATAAGTATCAGCAAATTTTAAAGCACTGGAAACACAAAGTGGATTAGAACATGGCCCCATAAAAAGAAGGTCTGGGGTTTAATCTCTGATCTGGCAATGCCTGGCTACCCACCCTTGAACAATACACTTATCCTTTGTGTTCCACCATCTGTAAAAGAGGGGATAATGCCATCTCATGGGTCTGGTTTGTGCTTTAATTAATTACTGCTCACAAAGGACTTCAGCTTCCTCAGCTGTAAGGCACTATTAGAACTATCATCCATAACTCCTGTAACTTACAGCCCTTAGCAGGCAATCCCATTAAACACCAGACTATGCCATGTATATAAAACTTGTGAGGGGACACAATCATACAAAAGGTTGTGCAAATTATTCAAATTCTCTCAGGTTCTGTGATAAAGGAACCTCTTTGACTTGCCCACACAGGTAAAGTGCTTGTATCTAAATACTCCAGTAAATGTAACAGGAGTATCCTTGTGTTAAGCACTGCACAAACTTTTAGGAGCTTTCAATACTTCTGAAAAATCCCTTGCCTAAAAATTGGATACAGAGGGCTCAAAATATGTTCACCTCTAAATGAAAGAGGGTAACAGCAATAAAAGAGAATTCAGTTCTCTGCAGAAGGAAAAAGTGATTGTATAAAAAGTGCTTCTTTTTTGGGATCAGCATCCTTCCCCTCCAAAAAAGGCTTCTGGTGATAGATGGGAAGGAGATGGTGCTGCCCCCATATTACCTTTACTCGACCTTTGGGACTTGATTTTCACATGAAAATCATACAGCCCTTACTTCTTCTGATTTCACAAAACAATGGCTTTATTCTGAGCTACTGCAATTATTCCATTTTACAATCTCATCTATACATTCTCTTCTAAATGATACCAATATGGACATGCAGCAGTGCAGTAAAACCTCAGTACAGAATGCTCTATTTTAAAAATTCTCCCAGTTCTGACAGTCTCTGAAGTTTCAGAAAAGCAAATGAGAAAGTTAGACAAAAACCCCCCAATATTATTATTCAGCATTATATTTCATGAAAAAGCAAAGTGCTTTGAGTTCAGCTTTTTTGTTATGAGCATAGTCTGCCTTCGACACAAAAATACAACTGAAAATGCTAGCAGTGATCATCAGCAATTCATTCCTTTCCATTTATAGTTAAATGCTGCACCCTCTCAATATGCAAATAACTGCTTTTCCACTTCAAATCTCAAATAAGACTGAAAAATCAGTTAGCTTTTCAATTGCTTTTAAGAAACCAGTGAGATTTACCAAAATTGATGAAGATTCTTATTGATTTCACTTTGCTCACAGGAATGTGATCATCAACATACGCTGAGAGATCAACATATGCTGAGAAGCAAAGTTTTCATCCATTCTTGTCATAGGAGCAAGAGGAAATCCTGTGTCTACAGCAGGCTGTGGATATAGGCATGGAAAGATCATAAACACCTGGACCATATTGCCATGGGAGTCAGGAGGCTGTGAGAATATCAGCAAATCACCTGTAGCTGGGGTTTTTTTAACAGTCATTTACAGTGCAGTGACGGACATTTCACTGTCAGACAACAGGGCCTGCCCCAGTTTAATGCTAATATGAGAAAACAAATCAAAGTTTATCAGCTAATGAACAGGTTGGCCCTCTCCTCCTATCCAGCTGGGATGTTACATCTGGAGAAGTGGCCAATTAGGTGTGTAAACAAGGAGGTGGTTGGGCTCAGCAGTTCCCAGAACAGAGCGAGGGTCCTGGCAGCAAACAGCGAGCAGAGCACGTGGCACCAGCGTGCTCTGGCAGCCTGGCCACAGCTGAGGGGCAGGGCAGGGGTTTTTCCTCCTCCTGCCACACCTGGGACAGCACTCAGGGAAAGCCTGGGCCAACTGCAGCAAGCCCAGCACAAGGCACGAGACTGCCAGGGGTGACAGAGCTTTCCCTGCAGGCAGAGACTGCAGGAGCAGGGCTCATCTGCCAGGACAAAGGGTGGCTCAGGGGGACACCAACAGCAGCTCCAGCAGTACCCAGGGTGGTGTTAGAGGAGATGGAGCTCTTCACATGGTGCAGGGTGGTAGGAGGAGCTGAAAACACACAGCCCTCAATCCTCTGTTCCTGTGCCAGTGAGGCACTCTAAGAACAAGGGGTGAGGCTGAGCAGGCCACGGGAGGGTGAGGAAGGTGGGCTGGAGATCCTGAACACACACCAGCACACAGAACACAGTTCTGCTCCCACCCATCTGAGGCTGACAGGCTTCAGCAGACCCACCACAATGAGCTGACAGCTGCCTGCAGAGCAGCAGGATGGAGGGAAAAAAGAGCTTCCTTCAGTATCAGCAAACTGTGTGAGAGGCACAACACTTGTGCTGTCTTCTATTTATGACACTTTTATAGAATAAAAAGAAGGCATTAATTTTTGAGACTTAAAATAATATTTAATCTGCAAAGGTCAATCAGCAGTGCATGATTACAAACCATGTAAAGGCCAAAGAGACTATTGTGTCATTGCTGAGACTTGGTTCTTGTTCTGTAACCTTTTAGAATGACTTTCTGTTCAATCTGAGTAATCACGACCTTTCTCATCAAAAAACTGAGATCAAATTCTTAATCCATTAGGAACATGACAGAGACCTCTCTCCCCTTCTTTGTTACAGTATTTATGTAGGCCACAGACGAGTGAATAGTCTCAGATAATATTTTGATGTTTGAAGATAAAGACCAAATGGATATTTTTGCAGACACTGTCACTGGGGAACAAATCTGTGTTAGTATGGTTTGCAGTTAGAATTTTATCTGCTTGTCTGGAAAAAAACAAATCAAATAGAGACCTTTCCAGCTATTTTGGAAGTAAAATAAATACCTATCATTCCCATTTGTTAATTATATAAACCACGAGGTGTTAATTTATATAACATTGCACAAAATTCAGTAACAGATCACGCACTGCATCACCTCAATATAAGTCACTTCTTTTAGTGCACCTCACAATTGTAAAAGCAACTACTTGAACTAAAACAGCAACACAAGGGAAAAATGATTCTGTGTAAATCCTGGACAGCAGCACCTGTGGTAACTAAAAATGAAAGACTACAAATCCCCTGAACTGCAGAGTTAGCTTCACTGAGCAAACGAGAGCTGGAGCAGGACTTGAATGCAGCTGGAATGTGTCCCCCACCCCAGCTGTGTGCCCAAGCTGAGTTATCTCATCAGTGCACAATGTCACACCTCCAGAGGACAAGCACAACATCCTGGGGTATTTGTCTGAAACAAGGCAGATGAATTATTCCCCTAAAGATGCCTGATTCTCTCCCGTGAGCCAAAACTACAGCTTAAATAGATGACTTGTTTTAGGCAGCCAAAGCCAGGCAAGATAAATCCTACCTGCAGAGCTAGAAAACACTGTCTCCTAAAACTATATCTACACTTGTCTGGGCACATGAGCATTGCCATTTATGTGCCCTTTCTTCTGGATGACAACTTAATACTTCATTTCTGCTTAACTCATGCACCAACCAGCTTCTGGTTTTATGACACCTTCTGCAAACATTTTCTCTCCCATTTCTCTCTCGCAGCTCCTGATGTTTTAAGGGTTCCTTTGGGTTTTAAAATTGTGGAAATCTTGTTTAGAAAATACTCCCTATACTGATAGGACTCTTAAAAACATCTAGCAACATCCACTACATTGTAAGTTTACTTACAAAACTGAAAACTTCTGCATCTGAAAAGAAATGTGAGCTTTTCTTTATGCATGTTAATTAACTTGTTCTAGCAAAGTTTCACCTCATTTCCCCAATGTAATAAATCATAAAATCATTAGAAATACTGCATTTTACTGGAAGGCAAATACAATACAAAATACAATCAGTGCAGCAGTAAGTACTTGAGAATGTCACTAATCATAAAAAGCTTAGTATCAGTCACAGCTATTTTCTAAGCAGTACAAAAGTGAGGGGAGAGAAATACAGGAGGCTCAGGAGAGAGGAGGATTAGGGCTTTTTTCTAATCTCTTATGATTATGTTCCCTTAATTTACTATTCTTCAACCAAAAGTAGAGATGAAAACACAGTTTCTAAAGTCAAATGAAAATAAAACCAGCAAATAGTATAAGATCTTGAATGACTTCAAAATCATCAAGTTAACTACAGAAGTTAACTCGTGGAACAATTTATAAGTGGCCATTGGTAGCTGTTGTTATGCAGTGAATATCAGGAGAATGTAATTATACAAGAGCACAGCTAGAGTAAATATCTTCCCTCATAAATAGGAAAAAGGGAAAGAACAGATGCATGGCTGGTGAAAACTAGAAATTTTGCTCTGAAGATGTGGGCTAACATTTTTTCGCTTTAAGGGGAGGGAGAAAAGTACAGACATGAAAGAATATATTCCTTAAGAAGCAAATACTTTTAAAAAATATTATCATTATTGTTTTAAACCAAGAAGGCTGTAATTTTGCATTACATTAATAAAAAGGCTGTTAAGCAGTTTAGGTGTAAGAAGTGACCTACTTGGGTAGTACAGCAGCCCAGTGTGAGCATCCATGGACTTGCAACAATATTACCGATAAATAAGAGAACATAAATAAGCTACGAGCTGCCTGGTTACACAGCATTTCCTCAAGCATTCCTGCCTTTAAGCATGTACGCTTTTTCAGAGCCAACCTTCCTTTTCACTGGGCTGTCGAGGAAAGCATTTCAGAAATGCCTTTTGCTGGTCCCACAGCACAGCTGCTGTGCTGACACCAAGGGCAGCTCCATTAACTCCAGGCAGGTTTGCTGGGCTCTGCACAGAGCTTCCTCCTCATGGGCAGGCACAAAAACACTTCCCATGTGTCAGAGGGCATGAGCAGGACCTGGCAAAGGCTGATCCTCATAGGTGTGTTAGTAAACATGTCAACTGAGCCCCTTTTCTTAAAAAATAACAACCAAACAAAAAAAGGGCTGAGTTCAGAATGGAGTGGGAAATTCAGTATGTGGTTCTTCATCTCTCTTTTGGGGGAGCTAGCAGGAATTACTGATTTTAGCAGATCTTCTCATTTTGCAGCAGATATTCTAATCCATGCAGGAGATGTAGCTGATTTCACTAAAAGAAAGGTACTGTTTGAAGTGAAGGAACAGAACAAGATGGCTTTGTTTACTGTGCTCTGCAAAACTTCAGCTGTGCAACTTCAGCTCTCTCCTAAAGCCTCCCTTTCATCCCGAGGAACACAAAGGTCAAACAAGGTACTTTGTGCAGTTCTCAGCTTCCTCAGCAGTGCCTGGCCGGAGTTAATCGCTGAGAAGGAACAGCTGAATGGCCTGAAGCACAGAACAAACACTCCCTGCCTCTGGAAAAGCCTTTTGTCAGGAGTGGGGGGAGCTTCTCGGCAAAGACTGTGCCAGCTCTTCAGTGGCAATGACCACTTGATGACTGCTATTCCAGTTCACACTTCTATTTCTTATTGCTATAAACCATGGATATCAGTTTATTGCTCCCTTGCCACCTTCGTGTAGCATTATTTTTAAAACATAAGGTAGAATTTAAAGTCTAAAAATCAAAGTAAAACAAAACCAAAACCAAACCATCCCTTCCCAGCAGGAAAGGGAGGGGTAAGGAAAAATAATCCATCATATATGGCATTTTATAATAAACAGCAAAATACACAGACTCAGTGGAGAAAAGGTGAGAGATGAAGAGTGCAGTAGTCCTTTTAAAAGGTATGACTTAAAGCTTTTTCAGAGCTATTCTGCTTTTTAGTTTAGCTCATAGTTAAAAGAACAGTTGAAAATTGCTGCATACTCCTTCATGTCCCAAATGTTGCTCACTGACTAACAGAAGGTTTATCTCTATTTTCACAAGCACAGGCTCCTTAACAAAGCCCAAAAGTGAGACTGACAACAGTTTTCCACGCACTGAGCATATTAAATTGTGATTCAGCAAAAGCAAACACAGGAATAAATTCAGGAGAGCTGTTATTCACACTGCCATTAATGAAAACAGGCCCACAAATAACACTGCTTGACATTTAACAAATCAAATCCTCTCCCTGTAAAATCATCCCTTGAAAAAAATACATTTAAAGGCCTATTTTAAAACCTCAGGGGGAAATGAAATACTTTAGGCTTTGATGTTCATGAGATTAATTAGTATGCATTTATTTTAAAAAACAATAAACTACTGTGAATTCTAATCTGGGAAAAGCAACGCTTCTATTGAAGAGCTGAAAACTAAAGATTCATCAACTGGAGTTGAAGTAACTCCCCTATTAAAGAAATGTATTGAGAAAGATCTTTTTGTCCTCTTTTCCTATAGCCTACAAGTAAGGAAAGTGTAGAATATGGCTGGGCAAGCCTGAACAATGCCCTGATAAATATTCATAAAGCATTTGTGCTCCAGTGCAGAGTTTACAAGAAGTGAAACTCTACAGCTGCATGTACCTGTCACAAACCTTGACATCTGTTCTCTTTTAAACCTTACATTGACAGCAGAGGTGTTTCTAGTGCACATTACTACATTTAACAAATCAAAAAGATAATCACTTATTAGCATGCTATCAGAAAGGGAATTTTTTTTACTCAGAAAGGATGAAAAGAGCTGATGTATCCAAGAGAAACATCTTAGTACAGAGAAATCTGAAGCAAATATTATCTAAAAGTAAACAAATGATGTTAAACTTATGTGGTTGTCCAATAAATATTAAGTATGTCTCAGAGATGTGTATTTTAATTTTTATACAAGTTTATATGTTTAAAAGTAGCAAATTTTCCTCCATAAATCCTATTATTTGAGTCCTTAATTGGGCTGGGCAGTATGAAACAGCATCTGAGTAATGCAAACCAGTCACTGTTCATACTTATAAAACACAATTTTTCCATGGATCGCCTCTGCTGAGTTCCCAAACTAAAATAGAAAACTGTATCTCATTAACACTGGCAAACTTCCATGCCCTCTCCACTTTTCAAAATTTAAACTACTAATATGGAAAGAAAAAAAAACAACAAACCAATCCACATAATAAACCAAAATTAATCTTCAGTTTTCAGTAAAAAATATTATAGGTCATGACCAAAAAACTATCCTTTAAAGCCTGCACTATAATTTACTGGAACAGTGAAAAATCAAAACTGTTCCTTACATAAAGTTGTGTGGTAGCACCAGGAATAAGAGGTTTAATACTTGCTAACACCTCAAAACATCTTCCTGTGCTGGAATATGCTGCTCCCTCCCATATCCATTTTCTCCTTTCTCTAGGTTTCAACTACACTCATTAAACAGAAAAACAACTCACAAATCATTAAAAATGTATGTGCAGAATACACAGAATTATCATCTCCTTGCACTGAGCTACTTCCCACCCCTCCCAAACCATCTTCTGGCACCTGGGGAAAGCCACCTTTAAAAATAAAATTTCTCCCATTTCCCTCAGGTAACACATCTCTATCCCAGCTTTTTGTTTTCCGTTTGCTACCAAAAAGTTATTCCCCAAACTTGATTCAATTCAACTGCCTTCCCAATTCCATACCTCAATAGAACAGGAGGGGGAAGAACACAAAGAAATAGGACACAAAAAATGCACCACACTTAGACAGCAGGACATCATATTTTTAAGAGCCAATTTAATTAACTTCACCCCCCAATAACTGGAGCCTTCAACCTCCATCCAAACTGCTGTTCTAGTAAGGAGGAATTTTCTTACATTGAAATGTAGTGTAAAAGTAATGTTGTTTTCATTATGACTTGTCATGAAGCTGTATGTGACATGGCAAAACATCAGAAGAACCTTGCTGATCTGAAAGTAACAAAACAAATCCAAGAAGCTTCTTTTTACTGTGCTCTCCCTATTCCTCCCTCAGCAATTCATTTAATTCTATTATTTCATTTTTCTGTTTCTTCCCAACACATTTCTCTCTCCTAGGACTGGGTAACCTTTAAAGGGATCTCCAGCACCAGTGAAATGGGAGCATGCCTGACTGACTGTTCAAGAGAAAAAGTGGAGCTATAATTTACAGAGCACTGTCTAATGCACAAAGCAAACTGGGGAAAGACAGAAAAAATACCACTGTTTATTTTGTGGTTGCCTTCTGATAAATAGAAAGGGCAAAGCTGAAAGCTACCAGTTGGAAGGTGACTTAGAGTGTGTAAAATGTTACTGAGGAGGAATAAAAGGTTTGGTGTGAAACATGACTGGCTTCCTGGGTTCTGCAGTTTTGCACAAGCTGAGGAAAACCATGGCTTGGTGATGTCTATCTCAGTGGGGCTGCACATGGAACCCACACCACATGTTCCGACCAGGATGCTTTTCCAAAATCACCTGGCAGTTCCTCAAAACCCAAGTGTTTTATAGAAAAAGCCAGTGGCAGCAAGGTTTCCTCAAGCCCGGTTTTCATGTGCCAAACAGCCAATTTCCCAAGGAAGGAAACCTGCCCAGTGTCCTCCAGCAGCAGAAAGTGCTTCCAGTGGTGCCTCAGGCTAGGACAGGCACATCCTCCTGCTCCCAGGCTGGATTCAGCAGCTCCACGAGGGAGAGCTCCCCTCTCCCTGAGCATGGAGTGCTCCATCTTGAAACTGTTAAAGATAAACACTGGAATTATTGCATTACATTCTCCTCAGACTGCTTTTGTTCTAAAATGGAACAGCTACTTATTTTCTGTTTGGATATTTTGGTGGGTTTTTCTTTTTTGTCCCTCTTGCCTAAAGATTGGGTTTTCCTGTATTCCAGAAGGGTGCATGCATATAACTATATACAAGTCCCCATGGGTCATTTTTATTTTATGTAAGTTTTTGTAATTTTATTTTAGAAATATTTTTGAATGTGTTATTTCAGTTATATATTCTGTATACCCATATGGATGGCTGCTCTTTGCAGGTAAGATACACAGAGAGATGATACAGGTAGATATAACAAAATGCTTTGTAGATTTTTCCTTTTCCATTCTAGAATGAAACATTTGAAATTCATCTAGGCAACACAGTACTTATCCAATNCAGCTACTTATTTTCTGTTTGGATATTTTGGTGGGTTTTTCTTTTTTGTCCCTCTTGCCTAAAGATTGGGTTTTCCTGTATTCCAGAAGGGTGCATGCATATAACTATATACAAGTCCCCATGGGTCATTTTTATTTTATGTAAGTTTTTGTAATTTTATTTTAGAAATATTTTTGAATGTGTTATTTCAGTTATATATTCTGTATACCCATATGGATGGCTGCTCTTTGCAGGTAAGATACACAGAGAGATGATACAGGTAGATATAACAAAATGCTTTGTAGATTTTTCCTTTTCCATTCTAGAATGAAACATTTGAAATTCATCTAGGCAACACAGTACTTATCCAATTCAAGGCAGTGAGGCAGGAGTTATTTACTTTTTAGAACACCTTTTTTTCAATGTATAGTATGTGTTTAATTGTTGAGGTTTTTCTGAGATAGAATGACATCAAGGATAAAAAAAAAATCGCAGCAACATCTACTCTGGAACCTTTCATTGGTTTGTGTTTTTTGTTGGTTTAAGTATAACAGACACTTGTGTGTGTCATGGAGGAGTTGGCATTTTTGCTTGTCTCCACAAGCACAAAGGTGAATGTCAGTCCAACAGATGCATTTACTTAAAAATAAGTAAATACCAAGAACAGAAGGCTTCTCTCTCACTGACTGCCGTTACTGTGCACACTGGAATAACATGGAGCATATTTGTATGGTCAGAGATTTTACTTTCCTTAAGCCATAAGCAAAGAAACAGCATGAGAAAGGATTTTTAGACAAAGCCTTAGTGACTGCAGCACAGCAGTCAGGAAGGAAGCAGCAAGGAGAGCTGAGCCAAAGTTTTACCAGACCTCCACCTTTCCCTGCCCTTCCGTAGGCAGAGCTGGGTGATACACGTGCAATTAACTAAAAGAATATTTTGATTTATATTTTGAAATTTTAAAAAATTTAAAAAAAAGGAGAAAAGAGAAAAAAATATTGAGTTCTAAAATGGTTCAGCTTTATTTCCTCTACCAGTTTTACATTTCTTTTTGCCACCTCCTGGTTGCCTTTTTTGCCCCTTCACAAAATAACACTAGATCCAGCTATTACAGCACACTGGAAAATATTCCACTGCCACTGAGACAGAGCCTCCCCGAGTTCATTGTGCAGCTTTGCCTCTGGCACATTGCATGGTGTGCCTGCCTGGAGCCTCAGACTCTCTCTCTGACACAACCACCTGGCATTTCACTGCACTTTACTCCCTTGGATCCCAAGATATGTCATTTGCCTGTATTTGTCTTTGAAAAGGTCTGAATGACAAATTCCTGAAAATTATGTTCAAATGATGGCTGATCTGAAATCAGCTCCTTGTAGCCACTTTGGGGTAAATAATCCCCAGTTCTCTTACTACCCAAACACTCAGGTATTTGACACAGCTGCCATGGTCTCTTGCCTTCACTCTGCCAAACTCTTTCATCTCTCCCCTCCCTCCCGAGCACCTTCTCTTTCCCTCAGTTGCAGTTCCTGATCCCTGGCTGCCGTTTCCAAGTGACCCCTGAGCCCTGAGCTGCCTTTCCTTTGAAGGGGGCAGCTGCCTGCAGGCTAAAGGCACTGCTAGAGAGCTGCCGATTTTTGGCACTCAAGTGACTCATGTCTCGGTTCTTCTGTCGCACAAGTGCAAGGGAGGCTCGCCTTTGCTGTAAAAGAAACCATCAGTTATGTCACAACCTCTGGAAAGCCAAATCACTTCATCTTTGCTGGCAGGGATACAGCTGTAGCAGCATGAAAAGGGAAGAAAAATGTCTTTTCCCAAGGAAAGTGACTTTTCTGTATCACACCAGTAACTCTGTTTTCCTCAGCATAAAGAATGAAGCACAGACTTTGGATTGCAGTATAAAATTGAATACTGCTCTTTCCAGACACAGAGAACTCCTTCCTGCCTGAGGTGACAGCAGCCTCTGGACCATGAGCCAAGTGGGAATAGTGCCCTTGCTGCAGCTGAGACAGTGTGAGCCCAGCAGCGTCTCACTCTGAATCATTCCACATACACAACACAAAATTGAAGGGTTTAACAGCCCCATATACAACCTAAGCTCTCACCATTTTATTGATGTAATTTTTTAATAAAATGAATGTAAAAATGCTTTCCTGGACAGCTCAATACCTTGGGTGGTCATGCATATACTCACAAATTCAGGCAGGTATAGTTTCACTCTCTCCTACATTGTACTACAACATCCCTGCATAATGGAACACTACTAAGATCAGAAAAAAATCCATCTTTTACTTAGTATCTAGACTAAGACTACCCTAAATTGTCTTGTATTAAAACAATTATTCAAGTCATTCAAGTGCCCTGCTCAGTGTTAGGTTTTGACATATCACAGCTCTCTCCTGACAGCAAATCAAATGCAAGCCACTGCTTTTCCCTGAAGATGTGTTGCTCAAGAGGGGATTTTATTCTGTATCTGTAAGTGCCCTAGAATTGATATGTATATGTTAATGGAACAGTATATAAAGTCACCTCAAAGGCAATTGGTTTGAAATTGTAAACCCCTACAGATGGGATGTAGGGTGACAAGTTAATTTAAAATTAGATATAGTGCACACCTGATAATTGAGAGAAGTGGGAGGAGGGAGAAGAAGGTTACTGCTCTATATTTGAAAAGGTGAATCCCTCCTTCATGAGAGGATGAGAGGAAAGCAATCCAGAACCACACTGCAAGGCTTTCCAAAGAGCTGCACAGGCTGGGGATGAGTGTTTTGGTGCTTATTATTGCTGCAGACTATTTCTAGCTATGGCAATTATCATTTGTGGGATACCACTGCTGTGTGGGATGAAATATAATACCAAAGGGAAGGAACAGAGATTCAGCTTTCAGTTGTCAGACATGAGCACTACTTTGAGGAACAACAGCTAGAACAGAGACAATGAGCAGAAGACACAGTCACAGTAGCTTCCTATTTTAATAAGAGCTCTAATTGCTGACATTCAATTATTCATAGCCAGCTCCATGTTCCTGTTGTGCCAGGAGCACTGGAGGGACTCTGAAGATAAGAGCTGCCATCCTGCCCCTGGAAGTACTTTGTCTTAAAAATTACTTGGGCAAATACTTGAGTGTGAGATCTCTCCTACACACAATGTGAGCATCAGGCAAGTGAGGATATAAACAAAATGAACCAAATCCTGTAGGGTAAAGCAACATGCACAAGTGGGCCCCATTCCCAGCTCCAATCCAGCATGCTGCCTGCTGATTTACAGGACACCCAAGTCCATTTTGACACCTGACATGAGAACTGCAGCTGCAGGTGAGTACATACACACATTCCAGCACAAACACTGAGGAAGCAAACGTGCAAACTGGACAGAACATCTCTAGAGAGCTTTCATGACTGAAGGAAAAGCAGAAACAGCAGTTTATCTCAACTCTAAAAAAAAAGTATTAAAACACAATAAAAACTATACATGCAGCTCACAGAAAACAACAAGCTACTCTGACTCAGCACAGCTGAAATAAAATCTAAATCAAATCTCTGTACTGCCCTTTTCCCATTTTTTACAGAAGAGACAGCCTAAAAGCACAAGGATGTAAAAATGCTCTAGTTTGGCAAAATAAGTCACATTCCATAAAAGACCTATTATTAGCTTTGTCACTGCTCTATTTGTCTTCAATGTCTTTTCTAATAAAACCTAGAAGAATGAAGGGCAATATAACTATTTCTAAATCTCTATGTAAACAAAAAAAGGAATGTGCCTGTTTATTTTTTAGTACAGAACTAAACACCACATCAATGATAAATTATTTAGGGAGCAGGCTGTGTTCATGCTGACCTTACCTGCCACTGGCTGAGAATTTTCCATCCACACCAAACAGGGAACAGCTTACATGACACAAAGTTGATTTTTATAGTATCAGACAAATTGACATTACTTTCTAAATGAGAAGTGTACAACAAACCTTATGGCCAGCCTCCAAGAGGCCTTTGTCTTCTCCTGCATTGTAAGGGGGAATTTTTAAGTGCTGCCAAATGAAGCTCTTAAGAAATCATACCTTGGAACTACTGAAATGCTGTGGGAACCATCAGTCAGAGTCACACTCCTTTATGCTAACAACTGACCAGCCACAGCTCCTTGTGTTAGGTAAGCCTGCACTACACATTTGCTTCCGTATTAGCCAGAGGTTATTTGAAGTACAACTTTCCAGCTTTTCCTCTTTGATTGCTGAGTATCCTCCAGCCCCACATTACCCAAGGAGCCTCTGTGCAAAGAGCACATCCTGTTCTTTGATGCTGCTTGCCTTGGTATAGAATACAGAGTTTTGGTTACATCTTGCATTGCAAACCAAGACACTGCTGTAGAAAAAAGGGGAAACTGAGGAAAGAAGAAAGAGATGTTTGCATCTGTCAGCAAACAGAGAAAGGGAAAAGGAAATGGTAGGAGCATCACAATAAACCCCAGGGCCCTTATCCAAACACAAAACCCAGATGCACATCTGAGATGGAGTTGAGGAAAAAAACAGATCATGGGTCACAAGTACATTTATATATTTATATATATACTTAAACCATGAAACATCTGTTTTTCTGTGATCTACATAAAGAGAGTCTTTGCATTTATTCCTTCCATCAATAAGGATGCACAAGTTTTATTTTCAGCCCTTCCTTACCTGTCATACTCATATATATGGACCTACTGAGACAGGAATGGGACTTGAGACAACCCACTCAGAGATTCAAAGCTCTCCATTTTAGGTTTGATGTGTCCTGGTTTGAGTTATTTTTAAGAAACATTAATCAGTAGTAGAAAGAAGAATTTAAAAGTGGTATGTCCTTCCTCAGTACAAAATGGTACATGTCATGGTTAGATTTTACATCATAACCACTTGTATGCTGAATATCAGCACAAAAATCAAAATAAAGGGGTATCAGATACATGGGTTTCCCTTTCACACCCTTTAGCTGGCATTGCAAATGCTGTTTCTTTGCTACTGTTCTGGGTGTGGAACATCTCTTTTTATGTCTCCAGAAACAAAACAAGATTCAGACACACATGGTGCTTTGGACTTTTGAAGGAACTCTGTGTTTTGCTGATCTCTAATTTAGTTCTGAACACTGACTGTTGTGGTCCAGCACATCTACCCCAGCAGCTCCAAAAGATGTTTACCTACACACTGCTCTACCCTGTTATTCAGCAATTCTGCAGGAATGCTTCCATTCACTGGCCCTGGGAGTGGCCTGTAACATCTCCCATCATTCAAAAAGCAAATTATTACAGCATGGGGAAGCACCTCACTGCAAAAGGGCTGAACAACCATCCTGCAGCAGCAGTGGTCAGTAAAAACAAGGGAGAAGAATTCACTTGTGATGGAAAGCACATTATCCATGACAAGGCCAAGAACTGCTTCCAGCAGCCTCAGTCCAGTGGTAACCTAGAATTAGCTTTTAATTAGCTTTAACTCATTAGTTAGACTTGTACCTTATGAGTAGGCACAGCTGGTGAAATCCTGGCATCCCAAACTAGAAGAGCAATGCTCCCATTCATGTTAAATGAAGAGCAGGAGTTTCATCTGTTGTCACTGCAAATAAATACATTATTCACTTTTGTACCCCCTGCTAAAAGCAGAATAGGGTGAAAAAGAAGTGACCACATGATTTGCTTGGTTCAACAGAGTGTGGAAATTCTAACTTGCTTAGCTTTGTATTAGAACTCATTAGAGAAGCCACAGGGGAGGAACTTCTCTTTGTCCTTCTGCACATGCACGGAAAGGGACAAATCTCCTTTGCCACCTAACAACAGGACCTAAAACAGTTGCCTCAATTATTGGTGTTTTCTGTTACAGGACAAATTCAGGGCTCTCTTAAACAAAAGCAGACTATAAATAGTTCTTCTCATACAAACCAAATCAAGAAGAGAACAGCAAGAATATCTGCAGCCATGCTAAATTCCAGGTAAGATCCTGAGACCATTTCTTCCTATCTTTCAAGAAATGGAAATATTAATTTGGAGTGTTAGAACCACACTAACTCCCAACCTATTACCACAGTCCTGTGTTCTAGCACAGTTTTTCTTTTCATATTTGTTTGCTGATTGATAAACAAAACTTTGCCACTTTTTGAAATTGCTCAGTACAACTGGAGTGGGAATGGCAACACTGGCCAGGTTAAAGAATTAATGACTTGGTAAGAAGAAAATCATCACTGTGATTGACCAGCACCACTTCTCTGATGCTCTGCTTTCCCACATCAACATGAGACATTCAAACACCAAAATAAAGCATTTCAACCACAACCTGCCACAGGAGCTGCAAGACTTTGTGAAAAGACCTGATCACAACAACAGCTGCCAACAAAGTTAATAAATTGAAGTGACCCACAGGAAAGAAAGGTCAAAAGAAAAACAAGCAAAACAACTCCACAAACCACAATAGCAATTTATACAGCTTCTTTCTTAGAGCCTGTTAATGCAACTAGAAAAACTGGTCCCACTGATGTTAGCAGGCTATACAGCAAACTCATGATCTTCATATTTTACATCAGGGGAAACTCAACTGATATAAAATGTTATTAGTGCCTGTGAAGTGTCCTGGCTGAAAAGCTGTCCAGGGATTAGAATAATTAAAAACTATTCAGGCTCTGCCCCTTAAATCTGATTCTACTCCAATAAAACCATTCAATTTTTTCTTTCAACTGTGAGAAGGATTTGGCCTTAAATTACAATACTCTGATAGCTAAATTTACAATACCCTGAAAATGTGAAGCTGCAGAGAGAAAAGAGAGCTCATGAAAAATAAACCTTATGGGATTCTCAATTAAGATATTTTAGCTTCCCAATTTAAAATAAATGGAAAATATGCCATATGAACCTCTGTAGATATTCAATCATTTTATTTTTATTATATTGAGACCCATAATTGTACCTGGAAGGAAGGAAAAACTGGATCACATTGTCCCCATTGGTCTAAAATCACAAGTACCATCAGGAGACATACCTGACTCTCTGGCAGAGTGAGCAGTGATGAGACCTGCATTAGCAAAGCTTCAGATGGAAAAAAAATAATTAGGACAGTCAGAAAAATTTCAGAGGATTTAATTGTTCACACAGCTATGGGATAAAATCCACACCATTCTGAATGTTTAACGAAACCAGAGCTGAGTAAGGATTGCAGTGAACACCTAATAAAAGATAAATACTGCCATGTACTTCACTACATCTGCTGAATAAAACTACTTCTGGAACCAAATTTTACCTTCTGTTGTGTGCCCTGTACTCCAAACATAGGATTTGCTCTGGAAAATGAGTTTTGGACTATGAAAAACAAAATCCTTCATGGAATCACATGTGTAGGAGTTTCACCAGGTAGGTTTGACAGATTTGCCTTTATCCCTTCCTCACAACATTTGCATAGAAATAATCTTCCAGGTAAAAACAGCTTGACTGGAGTTAATAATGTCCCCTCACTGAACTGAGGTGTTTAAGCTGAAGAAGAGTAATTTGCCTGTGGAGAGAACTCGAGTATAAAAAGCCAGCTGAGAGAAAGGGTCTTTGCACTTAGTATTAAGCATTTATCACAACTGACAATGGAAAAATAAAGAAATGCCAAAACAGAAAAAAACTGTTCCCAGGAGACTGAAGTTTAAAGTCTACCAACAGCCTGCTCCCAACCTTTTCTGTATTTACACATGGTCAACTGCACCACAACACACTCAATACCAAAATGTTTGTGCAAGAAAGGCCTTGCTGGCAATGCTGCTTGAAAAATTTTGTCCTGAAGGAACATTTCTGTAAGAGACATTTTATGAAGGCAGTCTTGCTCTGCTAACAGCAGAACAACCCCTCCAGTAAAGCAGAAGCAGCAGCTTTCCTGGTGCAGCCCATAAAACCAGGGTAGGCAAATTTCAGTGCCAGGCTTGTCAATACTCCCCATTTCCAGCTCCTCTAAAAGGAGCAATAAACCATCTGCATCTCTGTTTAAGTAAAGCTTACACAAAACACTTCACTGCAAAAGGGACGGAAGTTTCAAGTAAAGAACACATCAAAAAATGTTTGTACACTTTAAAAACCCTGTGAGATGAGTGAATCTGAGCTGTTTATTCCACTGCCTTTTGTATCTTCCCGAAGTGTCTTACAAAGCCCTGGTACCTGCCACAGGCAGAGCTCCAAGTGGAGCTGACACAGTGCAGCAAACATTTTGTTTACCAGAGACATTTATAATTCAATTTGCAGACATTTGCAAATGTTAGCTTTCAGACTGCTCTCCTAATGGGTTCTTTAACAACTCAGGAGATGCACAGGAACTGTGCTTGTATTAGGATAATCACTCTCAGGAGTAAAGCATTCCATCTAGCCTTTTAGTCATGTTTTAGCCTCAAACAGAAAAAGCCATTTCAAGCAGCACAGACTCCTGGTTCGAAGGAAATCTGGCTGGTGGATATGTTACACAAGTAAGAAAACCCAGTGTCCAATGATTAATAACTAATTATATCCTGAAGGTTTGTTGTGATGTTTGGAAAACCTCTGGATGGTTTAGTTACTCTGATGTAGAGTGCAGATGTCCAATACAGATTTTTTTTTCCTTTTTTTCTTTTTTTTTGCAGGTGAAAAGCAAAATTAAATTTAGTTTGCAGTAAAATCTTCATTTTGAGATGGGTTTTTAAATAACTTTTAATTTTCCCTACCAAGTTATTAATTTAGATTACTTCAGTGATCTAGCAAAAGAATCAGTCTGTTAGATTTTATTGACAAAGACCAGATAAAGCTTACAGACAACTCCAAATGTCAAAACATGCTGCATACCATGTAACCATGGGATTATTAAAAAAAAGATATCAACTTCAGTGTGAAGTGGAACAAAATGCTTTTAAAAAGGATTTTTAATAAAAAGCCAAAAAAATCCTAACTGAACCCCACTCAACATTTCATAATCCTCAAGCAACTAAGAGAGTTCAGGTACAAACTTCCAAAGCTAGAGAGAAGGAAGATTACTTTTTTCACCTTTCTGTAAAGTGTCAAAATGTAATATTAATTCTTCCTGTTCTCAGAAAATCTAAAGAGGACTACCAAGCTATTAAACCTTCTGGTGGATCATTTGTGGTATGAGTTATTAGCATAATTGGGGGCACACTTCATTCTGACCTTTGCAAAACTTTCATTTCCCAAATGTGATAGATACAAAGTGCTTTTATAATACCAATAATGATTATTTCCTATGGGAAACTGCCAATTATAAGTTGGTGAAAAATGCTATATCAGATGTACATTGAGAAAATGAACACACCTACCAACAGACAGACTAATTAAAGCCATTAATAAAGCCATTAATAAAGCTTTTCCTTTCCATGAAAGGCAACCTGTACATTTTTGTCCAGCTCTATCCCTGTCAGGCCATTCTTTCAACAATAATAAATGTTTGATTAGTGGTTAAATCCAGCATTTCTGCTGTATTTCTTTCTCTGGCAGTAAACCAACACAAGTGGGAAGCTGTTTTAACATTTAACCATTTGACTCAAATTCACATTGTTTATATCAAATTACCTCAAAAATACTCAAGATAAGGAAACAAACCTCAGTTCTGGACACAATTCTTAAAAGGGGGAAAAAATAAAAAGCACAGGAAAGATAAGCAGTAAACTGTCAAAGAGCTTGGGGTTTGGGTTTATAATATTGACTCCAAGTACAACAGGTAGTGGCTTCAATGGCATCATCTCCTGCTCTGTCACCTCCTGCCAAGGAAAGGAAGGGACAGGGAAAGCACAGCCAAGCCAAAACTGCTGAACATTGGGCAGAGCACACAACAACTGTCCTCACAGCAAATTCAGTGCAAATTAACACAGTAAAGAGAAGTATTAATAATGAAAACACTGATTCCAGATTGTATGTGACAACAGAAGAGCCTCCATGCTGATGCATCAGTGATGAACAGAGGAAAGCCTCTGATTTCTTCAAAAGATGCACCTATAAACAGCCTCAAACTGCTAAACATTTTAAAAGGGTAAGCTTCCCAGTTCACCAACTGTGTTTAAACACAACTTACAAAGAAAAAAGACTCTACAGAATCCAGGCAACAAATTGCTCAATTAAGACATGTAAAAAAGCGCCCAAAGAAAAATAATTTTAAACCACAGAAGTTTATTTTTTGGATTTTTCAGAATATCTACCTAGTTGCTTACTACATCCTTGGCACAAAAGCAGACCATAAAGGCCTGCAGAGAAAAAAGGAATCCCTCTAGTTTTCAGGCAGACAGACCCAAAGGACTTGTAGACAGACTTGTAAGGCCAAATGTCCACAACCAGGAGCTGGAAACACACGTGTGGCCATCTGATACAATGAGGTAAGTGAAGGGAGAAATCTGATCATCATAAAAACCCCTACAGCAACCCTAACATAAATGGTCCAGGTCTTCCAACTGTACAAAAATGTACAAATGCCCAAGAAAGGGGTGCTGCAGATCTTGAAAAAGCAGTTTATACACCAACACCAGAAATACTTGCAGTATCTACAGTAGCTCCAGAGGTGTCCTCCCAGCTGCTGACCCAGACTGCAAAAGATCCCATCATGACATGTTTATGATCTGAATTCTCACTCTGGTACAGATCAAAGAGCAAGAATTGCAGGTATGAAATCTAAGTAGATTTGCTTGCCACTTTTCATTCTAATGTTTAACAAGCCTTATTAGTTTGGAGAGGAAGAAACAACAGCTTGAATATAAACAACTGAAAAGTGGCATGTGTGTCATTAAGCAATAAACAGCATTCCCTATTGTCTGTGTTTCCCCTTTGGGTACAGATAATAACTAGACAGCAGCCCCATCACTCCACACACACTGTACCTTTCCAAACTTGGCACAGCACCTCTTACACATTGTGTTTCAGATCAAACAGCTCAATAGGTGCTCCAGAGATCTGGCAGCAGTTCTTTTGGGAGTTATTTCCTACTTTTCTGGCTTATGCAACCTGTTGAGCTTGGAAAAGTTACACTTAATAGATCCCAAGTATGTACACAGAGAAAGAGGAAATCATAATAACCACAATTATAAATGAAGTTTTGAATGTTCATTCCATTTGTCACAGGTATTTCCATCACCTCCAAGAAATCATTCTGATGTGGGACAGCATGTGCCACCTCCTCAGGCTGCAGTTTTTACAGGGACTGTGATCCAAAGGGATTTGTTTGGGTAAGCAGCTGCAGTGGGGCAGACTCCATAACACACACAAACACACACACACTGTCCCTTGTGCTCTCCTTTTAAGAGCAAAATTACAACAGATAAGATATGAGCAATGGAATAAAAAGCAAGCTCTGGGAAAGCCAGAAGATGCTGAGAAGTTTGGCCTCTCATTAGCATCTGTTTACAGATTTATTTTTTTTTTTACACTCAACCAAATATTGCTCCTCCGTATCAGCCCACAAAAGCAGTAGGAGCAAACATCCCTCTGAAATTTTCCATAATTTTACAGTCTAAAGTCGTTGAAAATACTGGAAGAAAAATCCTTTCCAAATACAATGCATCTTTTGGCAATAATTTAGTAATTTTCCCTTTTGGCTTTGCCAGAAAACACTAAGGGTTAAAGATGAATGCACCATTCCTGTGACATTAGAGACACATCAGTTTAAAAGAGAGCATCCAACAGGCCAGTAGCCTTGCTGTATCAATAGCAGGTCTTGGCAGATAGTTTCAGCAGAAGAAGAGAGTCAGAAATGACTAAAACAATTTGTCCAAACTCAGCTGTGCACAACCTCTTGCTTTATTTCCCACCATGTAGGTATTTCCTGTATCTGACAGTTTTATTATGACATTTCCCACTTTTGCTACCTTGCTTCCTTTATCTCACAGCTCTCCCCAGACTTTTCAGACCATCCTGCTTATTCTTTCACTCTCCATTCCTCTCATCACTGGCCTCAGTTGAAGTCAGTGGTGAAAACCCCACTGATGTGTCTGCAGTGGTATCCTTTGGGAATGTCACTCACTGTCACTGCCACCACTGCCCTCAAACTTTGGCACTGAGTCCTGTCAACTTTGTGTAGGCTGACAAACAAGGAAGGGAAGAGTTTCCTTCCTCCACTGTCTCCATTTCCAGACACACACTCCTGCTGGGTAACTACAGCTGGTTCTTGTGCTCTGGTTTGCTGGATCCAATAAAGTCCACTAAGAGAACAACCAGAAGAAAGAAAAGAAGGGGGAGAGGGGAAGCAATAAAGAACCCCAAAATGTCTTAGGGAGCTGAGCCTGCACAGAACAAGAACCTCACTTCCTTCAGGTTTTAGTGAGACCAAACAGGACACAGTGCCATTTTGTGTCTCTCATTTTCTGACCTGTTCTTCCCACACTCTGCACTTTTGGATACAAAATCAGGTCTTTACACATTTTGAAAGAAAGTTTAACTTCAGACATTGATGAAATAGACATTTTCAATAAAACAACACTGTTACTTAGTTTTTATGTAACTTTTTTAAAACCAGCAAAGAGTCTTTCCTTCCTAGGGAATGGCAGATAAATCTTTCAGGGGACAGTTTTACAAGGCAGTCACTTCAAGAAATACACAGACAAAGAAAACAACCTTTCTCAGCCTAAGACAACTCTTATCATAAACAACTAAGATTTACAGGAGCCAAGATTTGTTTCCTCCCTTTTTCTGCATTAGAATGTCTGATGATTCAGGCATGGTTTCAGTCAGACCTACCACAGACCAATCTGGTAAACTCTGGAATCCTCTCCAGAAATCCACCAGTCACTCATTCTTTCACCATTAACTTTTGCTCTGGCAGAAAAAATGAAAACTGACTCAGATTAAAAAAAAAAAAAAACCCACAGAAATATGGAATACTTTTGGTTGGAAAGAGCCTTTAAATGTCATTTAGTCCTGCAATGAGCAGGGACATCTCCAACTAGACCAGGTTGTTCAGAGACCAACCCAGCCCAACCTTGAATGTTTCCAGGCATGGGACACCCACAACCTAACTGGGAAACCTGTTCCAGTTTTCACCATTCTCATGGTAAAAAACTGTATCCTTGCGTCTCACCTAAATATACCCAGTTTTAATTCAAAGCCCTTATCCTGCCACAAGACCCTACTAAAGAGTTTCTCTCCATCTTTATGACTCTCTTAAATACTGAGAGGTGGCAATAAGATTCCCCTGGAGCCTTCTCTTCTCCAGATCAGAAATGACCTTTTAGAATGTTATTTATCAGGTCTACTTTTGAGCCAGCTCAGTCCCTGATTCACTCCTCACACAGGCTTTTGGTGTGAACAAGCATCCAGGGACAAGAAATTAGTCTCCATTCTCACTCCCAGCCTCTATTGTCTTTATTACAAGTGTCAGATTAAATGTACATGAAGCTACAAAGAACTTGACAACCAAGACAGTCACAACTGCCATAAATTTTCAGTATGCTTTTGTTATCACTTGCTTTTTATCTCCCAGAGCTCTGCCTCCTCTCTAAACCAGCAACCTTAGCCACTATATACATTTTCTGCCCCTTCCATGCTCACCTTTCTCATAGAAATGTCTACACAATGCTGGATTTTGCTGTAATTAAACAGAGCAGACTTCCAAAAGAAAGCATGAAGACAACAACACGATCACAAGCAGCAGGGAATATTTGGAAAACAATACTTCATCTGGATGCAGTAAGCTTCATTTATTTTTCTTTTGCCTCTCTATTTTGGTTTTATACTGTTGACTCCAAGTTTTAATGACCAAAGATATTTTAAGCATTCCTGACCTAGAAATGTGCTAAGAATAAGAGAACTTTATTATAAAGAAAACATTGGCCATCTGAAGGGAAACTCAGTGTATACCCCACCTTAGTAAGCTATGCATGTTCCTTGTGAACAGCAGATAAATTTTCCTAAAAGACCTAAAAGAACTCAATTCCCAGAAGACAGAGATAACATGGATAAAGAATCAGATGGGCTGTAGGATTCAATGGACCTGATGAAGAGAACAGTTGGGGGATTCATTACTAAGATGAATGCAAACTCCAGCTCAAGTAGAAAATACCCCCCACAAAATATGTTAATTGCTTTGTTTTCAGGGACAGTGAGAAGATATCCAGTGGAGACACAGCCTCTACTGGAGTGAAAACGTCTTTATTTTGACAAGAGCAATCTGAGCAGTGGCTTTGGTCTCTAACAAAAAGGGCAACTTTTCTTTATTCTCTCTCGTATAAAGTGTCACTTCCACTTGGGACCAGTTACCATGCCCCTTATAATGACCAGGCAGCAAATATTTGGGACTAAAACTCCTCCTAAATTATGATCAGTAGGTGTGAGAGTTCCACCCTGGCACATGAAAAACAAGTGCAAAATATTTCTGTGATTGCAGCAGGCAGATTACTCAGAGAGAACTTCAGCAAGGTTTGGCCAAGGAATGCTGCTCTCAGCTCCCCAACCCCGAGATCCAGTGACACACAAGTACCCACAGGAGCACAGGTAATTTAATCAAAAATGCACCTGCCAAATATTCAAACTCTGTCCTTCACAAAAAAAGTCTGCAATTCTGTAGATTTACCACAGGGATCTTATTTCACCTCCATAAAAATCAGCTCTGAAGTGTTGATGAATAAAATCAATGAGCTAACTGTGAGGAACATTGTTTTAATTATTATTCCAATCAGGAATGCCCAGTGAGCACCATGCTCAGTTTTACACTACAAACTTGAACAGGGAGTCAGCCCTCCCTCCTTTCAACAGTGGAAACCATAGTTTATTTAAAGGATTTTCTTTGGCTAGTTTTCTCTTCAGCTCAATCTCTTTCAGACCAGGAGCAGGGTCAAAGTTCCTGCAGCTCCTGATTATTCAATAACATGACTAATGCTCTCCTAAGGGGAACATGATTACAGGTAAATGGTGTGTTATGATAAAGGCACCTTCTCCCATTTGCACAGCCCTGTGCTCCCACCCACCACTCTGTAAACAGAATAAACCTTAAAGGACACAGTGCCCGACCTCATCTCCTGAAGAAATACTGCCTGGGATCCCACTGTAATGAAACACAGGATAGCACTGAGTGACCCCATTTAATGTGATATTTTATATGATATTTTAACAGGCTTCTACCCAAAAAACCTCTCCCAGGCATCCTCAATGCAACCAATACTAACTGCAGCATGCTGTTCACAGATCCTAAAACTGGCTGTACAAGTTGTCACTGCCTGGGGCTACTTTTGTTTTGTTCTTGAGCCAAGTTCTCTTCATATTTACTTGATGCAAAAATTCAGAAGTTCTGAAATTTGCTGATTCTTTTTTTCACAAAGTTTTTGAGGACTTTGACTTTCAGGATGGTGTGGAAAGCCTGAGGCATATCCTTCTTCATGCTGTGTTTAAATGGTTAAAAAGAGGATCCCATGGAAAATGAAAAGTAACATTCCTAACTTCCTTTACTAACTCCAAAGGGGCTTTTCCCTCTAATATTTACTCTTATGTTGAAAGCATCAAATGTAACAGACACTCTGGGTGAACCCATTCAGCTCCTATTCCTTTATCAGTTTTAACAACTTAACCAACAGTTCTGCCATTAATGGGAATTCATTCTAAGTCTCTTATTAGTAAGATTTCTACTGCTGCACCTGGATAAGAAGTCAGCCCTATCTGTATTTTCAGACCATTGCTCTACAAGATATTTACAGAAGTTTCTACTTTCCAAGAAAGCTATTTATGGCCAATGTAGGCTTATTTTTCTCTTTTTCAATTATTTTAAACTGTACTTGTGCCCACAGAAGAATTATTTTTATCAGTTACAAATAAACAAACCAACTGTGACAGAACACCAGGTCACAGTGCAACAGATTCCCAAATGCTTGTGGCATACACTGCATGGAGAAAGCAACAATCCAGGAGTGAAAAACAAAGAAAACAAGTCTGCTTTCATCACTAATGCCAAGGTAGGATAGGTAGAGCACTGCCTACAACCTTTGTACCATTACTTCTAATTCCACAGTTCTGGATAAACACCACAACCACATCCTTTGCTGTCAGTGACTTTTTCTGCAGTGAAATTTTCCTGCTAAGAATCACTTTAGAGCAGATCCATCAGCAACTGGAGTCCTCATCTGAGATTTCTCACATTATTTCATTTCAGATGACATCAGAGAATTTGCATATGAATTTAGGTGTGGTTTTAGATGAACAACCAAAAGCAAATGCACCATCTCATCATTATCACTTCCAAAAATTCCAGTAAGAAGAGCAGTGCATGAAGTCTGTGCCCTGCTCTGTGCCTGTGCAGTGGGACAGGAATCAAAGAACTCATCTAGGCTAAGCTTGAGGTCTCAGTCAGGATTAATCAGAAATTAATATTTGCCACAACAACTTTCTGAGCCTCTCAAGGCCTGGAATTGCTAAAACAATTGGAATTTTGTGCCAGCTTGGTGCTTCTGGAGCAAAAGGAGTTTCCAGACAGCAGAAGCCAATAGGATAAGAACACTTCATGCCAGTGGGATGGATAAAACTTTACTCAGATTAGGAAGAGAACATAAATTGGTATGCAAGTGACCCACCCCTGAGTACTAGAACAAAGTAAAAACCTTGTTCTCCGCAAATATAAGGTGAGGAGAATGTACTAGAACCACACAGAGACTCCAGAACTTAAACTGACTTTGCAGCTGTTTAGGAATGGTTATCACTGGAGTTTACTGGGCCTGAGGGGGGACACACAAAAGAACAATTTCTACTCATCGATACTTCCCAGAATGTTAGACTTCAAAAAGATAAGGCCTCTGAGAACTCTGAATCCCCTCATGTGGCTGTGTCTGATCCACCTCACACATACACCCTTCCTTGAGGTCAGGGCATCTGGTTTGAGGAGAGCACAGCACCCTCCAAATTTGCAGCTATGACCTAAATTGCTGGTAACTTCTCTCCTCTCATGGACCCCCACTGCTGCTTTTTCAGAACACGTTTTTCATTCTACTGATCTGGACACTGCAGCATTGCAAGGGTAAACCATGTTTTAAATAGGAAGTAGATAATCTAATACAAAACAGAATGAAAACATTAAAAGAACAGAAAATGCGTACCTTTTGAAAATCAGAAATTGTTCCGTTGAAATTCACATTGTAGAAAATGTCTTCCTTTCCCTTAAACAAAAAGAAAAAAAAAACCTTAATTGTGCATATTAATATTTAAATACCTAATAAAATCACAGTAAACTACTTCAAGACATTCTTTTCCCCCCAGCAATAATTTCTCCTTACAGATCAGAATATTTACACTATAGCAAACAAATACTGTGTGCTCAGTGAGTTTTTGTTTGAAGTTCATTTTATTTTGAAATTCCTGTTATTTAAGCAGAAGCACCATAGCTGCAGGTGACACTAACACATGGTGCCCATTCTTCCATGCACTTAAAACTAGAAAGCAACACAATGGAGACCAAGGATGGAGCAATGTGTCAGGAGCAGGGGCAAGAAAGGATTTTATTTTGAGACTTATAATCAGGTCTTTTTATCAAACCAGCTTTGGGTAAGAAGTAAATTATGCCATTATTATTAGTGCTAGAATGTATTTCCTCCATTGCTTTTGCCAAGGATGGATGGATGGTTGGATGAAAGTCCATCCTTTTGGAAGGATGAAAGCATCCATTTCTTCTGTTTTTCCCCATCTTTGGTGAGGAAGGAGCAGCACAGGGACATCCAACACTTCTGTACCTCTGAGCAGTACAAATGGGCAGGGCTGCTTTGGTGGTGTTACTTTTTACCCCTCTTTCTTTCAAATGCACAAACACAACTGATTTCCATCTGTAAGATGTAAACCTGAGACCTTAAAACGGACATGAGCACAACAGCCCCTGAGCACCAAAGCAGCAGGTTTACACAAACAGGAATGAAAATGACAAGAGTGCTCAAAAGTGAAATCAAATCCAAATTCAGATTAGAAATCCATGTTTTATAAGAGGCAATATTTTATTAAAAAAAACCCACAAGTGTCTTTAGCATTATTGAAAATAATACTACATTGACTGTTGCTTTTTCAAATTAATTTCTATCAAGAGCTCCTGCATGTTATATCAGAAGCTGTATTTTTCTCTCTTCCATCAAGCTTCATCTTTCTTTCTTTACAGAAAAAATAAATTGAAACCTAAAGTTGAGAACACCTCAATATGCACTTGGTGCATACACAGAATTAAATTTGACCTGATACTCTTCAGTTTTATGAGGTTTAAGTTTTATGAGAAGAAGAAAATAAAAAAGAAAGGAAAAAAATCTCAATATTAGAAACAGATTGTAGAAAACAAGTGTCTCAGCCAAAGGAAGCCAGAGCATGTTGTGGGTCCAGNCCTCGTGATTCCGTTTAAGATGACATCAGAGAATTTGCATGTGAATTCAGGTGTGGTTTGAGATGAACAACCAAAAGCAAATGCACCATCTCATCCTTATCACTTCCAAAAATTTCAGTAAGAAGAGCAGTGTATGAAGTCTGTGCCCTGCTCTGTGCCTGTGCAGTGGGACAGGAATCAAAGAACTCAGCTAGGCTAAGCTTGAGGTCTCAGCTAGGATTAGCCAGAAATTAGTATTTGCCACAACAACTTTCTGAGCTTGCTCAAGGGCTAGATTTGCTAAAGCAATTGGAATTTTGTGCCAGCTTGGTGCTTCTGGAGCAAAAGGAGTTTTCAGACAGCAGAAGCCAACAGGATAAGAACACTTCATGCCAGTGGGATGGATAAAACTTTACTCAGATTAGGAAGAGAACATAAATTGGTATGCAAGTGACCCACCCCTGAGTACTAGAACAAAGTAAAAACCTTGTTCTCCGCAAATATAAGGTGAGGAGAATGTACTAGAACCACACAGAGACTCCAGAACTTAAACTGACTTTGCAGCTGTTTAGGAATGGTTATCACTGGAGTTTACTGGGCCTGAGGGGGGACACACAAAAGAACAATTTCTACTCATCGATACTTCCCAGAATGTTAGACTTCAAAAAGATAAGGCCTCTGAGAACTCTGAATCCCCTCATGTGGCTGTGTCTGATCCACCTCACACATACACCCTTCCTTGAGGTCAGGGCATCTGGTTTGAGGAGAGCACAGCACCCTCCAAATTTGCAGCTATGACCTAAATTGCTGATAACTTCTCTCCTCTCATGGACCCCACTGCTGCTTTTTCAGAACACATTTTTCATTCTACTGATCTGGACACTGCAGCATTGCAAGGGTAAACCATGTTTTAAATGTAGATAATCTAATACAAAACAGAATTAAAACATTAGAAGAACAGAAAATGCATACCTTTTGAAAATCAGAAATTGTTCCGTTGAAATTCACATTGTAGAAAATGTCTTCCTTTCCCTTGAACAAAAAGAAAAAAAAAACCTTAATTGTGCATATTAATATTTAAATACCTAATAAAATCACAGTAAACTACTTCAAGACATTCTTTTCCCCCCAGCAATAATTTCTCCTTACAGATCAGAATATTTACACTATAGCAAACAAATACTGTGTGCTCAGTGAGTTTTTGTTTGAAGTTCATTTTATTTTGAAATTCCTGTTATTTAAGCAGAAGCACCATAGCTGCAGGTGACACTAACACATGGTGCCCATTCTTCCATGCACTTAAAACTAGAAAGCAACACAATGGAGACCAAGGATGGAGCAATGTGTCAGGAGCAGGGACAAGAAAGGATTTTATTTTGAGACTTATCATCAGGTCTCTTTATCAAACCAGCTCTGGGTAAGAAGTAAATTATGCCATTGTTATTAGTGCTAGAATGTATTTCCTCCATTGCTTTTGCCAAGGATGGATGGATGGTTGGATGAAAGTCCATCCTTTTGGAAGGATGAAAGCATCCATTTCTTCTGTTTTTCCCCATCTTTGGTGAGGAAGGGAGAGCACAGGGACATCCAACACTTCTGTACCTCTGAGCAGTACAAATGGGAAGGGTTGCTTTGGTGGTGCTACTTTTTACCCCTCTTTCTTTCAAATGCACAAACACAACTGATTTCCATCTGTAAGATGTAAACCTGAGACCTTAAAACGGACATGAGCACAACAGCCCCTGAGCACCAAAGCAGCAGGTTTACACAAACAGGAATGAAAATGCCAAGAGTGCTCAAAAATGAAATCAAATCCAAATTCAGATTAGAAATCCATGTTTTATAAGAGGCAGTATTTTATTTTAAAAAAGCCACAAGTGTCTTCAGCATTATTGAAAATAATATGGAATTGACTGTTGCTTTTTCAAATTAGTTTCTATCAAGAGTTCCTGCACATTACATCAGAAGCTGTATTTTTCTCTCTTCCATCAAGCTTCATCTTTCTTCCTTTACAGAAAAAATAAATTGAAGCCTAAAGTTGAGAACACCTCAATATGCACTTGGTGCATACACAGAATTAAATTTGACCTGATACTCTTCAGTTTTATGAGGTTTAAGTTTTATGAGAAGAAGAAAATAAAAGAGAAAGAAAAAAAAATCTCAATATTAGAAACAGATTGTAGAAAACAAGTGTCTCAGCCAAAGGAAGCCAGAGCATGTTGTGGGTCCAGCATTTGCTTTGAGAACTCATGGTACATAAAACACCCTGAGTATGAGACCAGAGGGACTGAGAACCACAGCAGTCACAATTACAGCAATGAGGGCAGTTAAAGAAAATAGTTTCCTCTTCTGTTGAATCCTCCCAAAGTTGCCAAAAAGGTCTATTAAAACAGAAGTTGTTCCAATTCATAAATAGCAATGCTGAGAGGATGATGGCTACATACTTTGTTCTCATTAAATATTGACAGCACACCCTTCTAGTAAGAGACTACACAGTGATTTCACTGATTTTTTTAATGCCTGAAACGCTCTCATTTTGCTGGTGCACTTTCAGACTGACCTCAGCAGCTCCTAATTACATGACAAGGTATCACTGGGTCTCTAGGACTTCTCAGCTTCACACAAAAGCATCCTTACTCTCACTTCTGGGTCAACTTCATGCTAAAATAACCTCCCTGTTCAAAACATGTCTGTTCTGGGAAAACAAAGACATGACAAGAATATTCCCAAGCACACAAACTACTCTGTTAGCCTGCAGATACACCTCAGACATTTTTGTTCTCTTGCAGATTGCAGTCAGATTTCAACAGGGTGACATTAGCCTGGGACCCAGCCCAGCCCCACTGGAGTCAGGAGCATCCCACCATCCCTAATGCACATCCCAGCAGCAGAACCTGCTTCCCCAGTGCTTTTAATCAGCTCCAGCTGGCTGGGCAGAATTGCCACTGGGCCCTGAAATTTCTCATGTTCCATGTAAACACATGAGTACAATCTCATAAATTTAATGAAGAAAATCAGTTTCTTTTTAGTGATGCAAACACCAAAAATGTCTCTCTCTGTCTTTTCACCAGTTAAGTATTTCTTCAGAAGCTTGTTTGTGTCCAAAACCTCCAGTGGCCCTTTCAGCGAGCCTGTAAATTCTTTGAGGGAAACACTTGGAGCCAGAGTGAGGTCTCACAGAAACACTGAGCAGTTTGTAGTTCACAGTAACAGGACAACTGAGGCAGCCATGGACAGAGGCTGCAGCCTCAGGTTTACCCTTCATTCCAGAGCTGGGTGTAAAGGCTAAAATACAAAATCCCTGAAATTTTCATTTTTGATGAAAGAGAAAGAAAATTTTTTCAGAATGTGAATAAGCTGGTCTTAAGTACCTCGATGCCTGCTTATTTTTTTTTGGTAAAGGATCTTTAATTTGATGTTCCTTGCTTCCTGAACACCTAACCAGATATCACAGGGCTTGAGCTGCACCTGAACACCAAGGCAGGTGTAGAGGCATCAAATTCTGATGTGTCCAGTGTTCATTCTGGCTACAACACACATTTCTTCACTACTGTTGAGTAAAGCACAATGTGTTTCTTCACTTGTCACCTGGCCTTTCCTGTCACCTTAAATACAAAATACACCCCATGGCTTTCCTCTCCTTTCAGGACTTAACCCCCTTAGAACCCACCAGGAGAGCATTTTCACTTTTGCAGAAGACCCAGCTAAATCATAATAATCCTTCAAAAGGATGGGTGACCTTCATCAAGACTGTAGGCTTTTCAACAGATTTTTTTTTTCTTTTGTTTTTATTTTCAAGCAGAAAACAAGTTTTCATCTGCAGGGATCCATCATTCAGGGTGCTTTGTCACCTGTCCCTCTGAAATGCTCAGAGAGAATGACCTGACAGGAACACACTTCTGCAAGTCTGTGACTTTCCCATTGATGGACACTTGGTTAAGATAATCACCTCCTTCAGCTACCCAGAGTATAACTTTAGAATTCCAATAAGGACCTTTTGCCTCATTCTAATTAGAATCAAAGTACAAGTACCCAATTTAGAAAAGACCATTAGAGTCTTAATTTAAACATGACAATTTTAGTCTGTCAATATACTGAAATGATACCTACCAAATCTTCACTCCTTTTGTGCCAAAAAAGGACTTCAACCATAGCTAATTAGTTAATTTTAGACACACAACTGTTAACATTTTTCAGACATGAATTGCCTGTATATCCCTAATCTGGATATGTCATTGCTAAAAAGGTCCTTTCTTTCTTTGGGTTTTTTTTGGGTTTTTTTCAGTATCTGGGAGTAAGGAAATAAAACCAACAGAACAACAAAGAGGCAAACACACAAGGCAAAGGAAAACCTGCCAAATTCCCTGTCGCTCTCACACTTGGGGGCAGGGAAGCACACACAGTGATGTGGTGTCAGCACCCTGCCTCTGAATTGCCTGTATAACCCTAATCTGGATGTGCAGGCCTTTCTTTCTTTCTTTGGGGTTCTTTGGGCTTTTTCCAGGATCTAGGAGTAAGGAAAAAAAAACCAACAAAGCAACAGAAGAGGCAAACACACAAGGCAAAGGAAAACCTGCCAAATTCCCTGTCGCTGTCACACTCGGGGGCAGAAAGCACACGGAGTGATGTGGTGTGAGCACCCTGCCTCCCACCTGCCACAGCCAGGCTGCTCCAGCAGGGGCCCCGCTGCCACATCCTCACTGCCGTGTGAGGCTGCTGAGAAAGCCCAGCTCCTTCCTGCAGTGGAGCCCTGCCAGGGACATCAGTCTGTTGCTGCTGACATACTCCACACATAATTCGGTGGCTTCCTGCTCCAGGCATTACATAATTTGAGCCTCTGGCATATCTTTCTGGAACATTTCGTGTACTCACCCACGGGATGAGCAGCATCTTCAGCTGCCAGACAGCTCTGCACCTTTGCTGTACTGATTCTGACCTGGATGACATTGACTACAGGCACAGGTGGCTGTTTATCCCAGGTAAATAAAAACTTGACAGTATGACTCCCAAAACAGACACAAGGAGCAGGTAACCACACAGTTACACACAATTGGTCATAGGAATACCATGATGGAAATCCCTTTCGTAAACCACTGAATTCTATCTGTTGCATTCAGCCTCACTAAGTCAGAAACTTATTAATCAAAGAGAGCACACAGCCTCTTACTACAACCTCACAGAACCCACCCTTAAGTCCTAATCTGCCTCCAGCCATGAAATCCTGAGTCAAGAGAGTTCTTGACTCGGGATCAATGTGCATCTAACTAAATTGAAAGGTAAAATCACTCCCTGATGTTTGCTGAGCAGGATTCAGGACACTGCCCTCCTGAAATAGGCAGACTATTTTCACAGAGATGTCAAGTGCTTGGAGCCCAGAGACTCCACTTCATGAAAAGCATATCAGTTGATAATAAAGTACACCCTCCAAAATGATGCGTAGATAATGGAATCTTTCAGACCTTTTTCTACAGAGAATGAGTTATATTTATATGATAAACCCCACATAATTTAAGCCAAGCAATAAACAACAGCAGCATTTGTGCAATATAGAACAGTTACTACAAACTCTTATCAGTATGCAAATGTAATAGCACCAAGAAACACAATCTGCAATTTGACTCAGAGAATTTCAGTGTGTCTTGTATGTAATTATATACTATCCTACAGCTCCTGTGGGGAATTTCACCTATAGTTTAGGAAAGTTATGATTTTTTCTTTTTTTTTTTTCCTAGGGGAAAAAAAGATGTACTCAACTTTTAGTCACCTATAGTAATTCTTTGGAACCAAAATCATTCTTGCTGCAGTTTAAGAGGTTTTCAATCTATGAAATTACTCACTGCTGATGAAAGCATTAACAATCCAAGACTTCATTTACAGCATTACAAAGAATCCAGGTCAATTATGGGTAAATGCTTTTACTCAGCTTGGGCCAATGAAATTAATTATTATCATAAAAACCTGCACTCCAACCAAGAGTAAAGTTTAAGGGTGTCTCATCATAATTCCAAGAGAACAGAAAGGAAGGAGCAGGCCTAGACTCCAACATGGAAAGCAGGCAGCTAATGCAGGCACTGAGGAACATGCAGCAGGTGACAAGATGGGAAGAGGATGGATACTCCTTTCAGGCCAGCAACTGCCAGCACTTCATATCACTGAGACAAAATCTGATGTCTCCAGGATAAGCTCAGCATCATCACATAAATCCTAGTGCAGCCTAATCATTCTTTTTGGGATGTACTCTGTGTTCCAGAAAGTGGGAGCCTGCTCCTGGCCAATCTCCTCTGAAATGTAGGCCAGCAGCTCTAACGTAGCATGTTGTGATCTCTGCTTTCATTATCCCAATCCTCCACAATAGCATGAGAAAGGGATTAAGCAGTATTATTCTTCCCCATGAATATTTACTGAGATAATTACATACCATACTATAGTAGAAGATTATTTTGCACAGTGCAAAATAGCACAGAATGGGCCCTTCATTTTATGGAAACCTCTTGGTCCCATCATTCTTGGTAGAGTACATGGCTGATCATATTGGGCACGTTCCTCCAGGAAAGTTTAACAGCAAACTCTTCCAAATGTACCAAATAAATGCACTCAGCTTCTTCATACAATCCCTTTTTTTTGGCAATCATATTTTTAAAATTATTTCATAAAACATTATTAATATCTGAAGCCATCTGTGTTTCTAGAGAACGCTCCTTCCCATCCTCTCTTTCCTTCCTACTGGGCTGCACAGTAAAGATTTTTTTTTAATTACAACCACTTCTATGCCAGCAGATGTTACACTACACAAAACCACTTTGCTGCAAGTTCAAGAAGAAAGTGGTGGGAAGAAGTTTACATAACCAGACATCATCAACAAAAGCAAGAGAGCCTGGCAAACCACAGGCTGTAGTCATTTAATTCACACAAATCTCTCTTCCCCCTTCTCACTCTGCCTTCCAATTTGTTTTAATTCCATAGGAGGCTCTGACTGGTAGTCACTCCATAATGCATTGCAAGGCTTAAATGCCAGCAGCTTTTCTTGTCTTGACAAAATGTGCAGAGATGAAATTTAATTACAACTGGCTCAAATGCACTTTTGTTTTGCTCCTACCCACCTGGAACACATAGCCCGTTTAAAGTAAACATGTTTAGTCACTGGGTAATATGAAGTATAAAAGAAAAGTTACACTGTAATAAACAGAGATACATTTCAAAATAATTTTGATTTCTTATTGCTGAACCTGGCTGCAAGCAGCTAGCTGAAAGTGGCATTGCTGTGATGGAAATAGCGTGGTATTTCCATGCAAGAAAGTAAACATATTCTCCCAGATACAAGCACAGGAGTTGAAATCCACCCAAGAAAACCATTTGCATTATCGGTGTGCATTATTCTGCCCTAACGTTTTGACACTGAGTTTAAACATTAAGCTGGGAGTACAATGCCTCTTTTTGAAACTAATGCAATTTCTTGGGGCAAAATCTGATATGGCCAGCCAGATTTCCTGAGTGCTAATTTCTCCTAAGGAAAAAAAGAAAAAAAAAAAAAAAAGAAGAGACATCAGTTTAATTTTGATTTGTCCAGTAAACAGATCAAAGCATTGCAGCTCTGCAGAGGAGGTTTACAAAGCCTCATTGTGCAAACATCCTGGGCCTGATGCTGCTGGCTGCTCTGAAGCAAATCTCATCTGATGGCAGCCAGTGCTGGTTTGTGCTACATTGTCCAATGCAAAAATTTACACTTTAAAGGGAAGTCAAAATCTTTGAAGTCCCACTTGATCAAAATTTATTAAAACATGCAGTTTGAATTTTTAGGCTGATCTTAACCACATGTAGCTGGAAATGTTTCATACTTCTATTCTGTTGCTTATATACCAAAAACTGTGTTCAGCTCCAGGCTCCTCCTATTCCAGTGCAATGAATTCTTTGGGTGAAGGAGCATTTTTAACAAATATGTACAACGCCTAAAAGAGAGATTCCAGAACCACTATTAGATCACTGAGAGCTGCAAGACTGCAGAGTGTAAATAATTTTTAGCATAGCTGAAACATCTTTCTAGATCTATGCTTTGCAAGATTGCAACTCTGCCCAGCCCCTTCTACTTCTTCTCTCATCCAGCTGTGCAGATGAGCTTGGTCAGAGTTTGCAGTTTGGTGCCTTTCACAGAACACAAAGAAAGAGGGAGGAAACAGAAATCACACAACCCATATAAATTAGTTTGCAAATGTTCAGTGGTAGGCCTGGTGTCCACAGCTACTTTGATTCTTTCCAAAAGAAAGCCCCTTTTTATAGATACATATGGTTTTCACTTGAGTGTCCCTTTAAGCCAGCTTTGCTGATTCAGACTATGCCCATACCATTGCCAAAGCAATAAAAAAAAAAAAGAAAAGGTGTGTTCCTGAATTATGTTATGACTTAAAAGATTTACACAGGGAATCTTTCAAACTTAGAAACAACACCAAGAAGCACATTGTCACTTCTGCTCCAAGACTGCTGTCAATGCCCATATGCAAAGAGACTGCTTGATAAATATCCTATAACAGACTGTGCTCCTAAAATTGAAACTTAGTTCTTTCTGGGCTACAAATCAAAACTGGATCTGTTGCATAACAAAGGTATTAAAGATAATGGCCTCTCATTCTTCGTGGCACGAGTGTGAGCAGTGTAAGCAATGCCTTGCTCCATACATTAATCTGCACCCCTGGGAGTTTGTCCTGCTAGAGCTTGTCCATGGCCCTGATTTGCTACATTTTGAATTTCAAGTCAAGGTCAAGAAGTGATTTACCAGGATCCCTGTTGCTAACTCACATGGGCTGCAGGCTTTGGGGAAGTCACCTAGCCAAGCTGAAAAAGGTCTCAACAATTGGAATATAGAGATTAAATAGTCTGAAAGCTGCTTTATCCCCTCAGGTACTTCAGCACGTTGAACTCAACAACATGGATGCCATTTCTTTTTAACCTGTATAAATCAGTTTTGTATGTATATTCTAATTAAAAATACTGTATTGCAGTGTATTCTCTCATCTGATATATCAGCAAATGGGCACCAAGCAGGTTAAATAAAAATAATAAAGCCTGCATTGGAATAAATGCTATACAATAAATAATGCAAGGATAGTCCCTGCCCCAGAAACCTTGCAATTTAGGCCATGAACAAAGAATCCTTAAGGGATCATACCAAACCTACCTCACATTCCTGAACTGACATTTACATTGTGCTGTACTTGAGTTCATACTTTCAGGGCTGGAACTATGCACTTATTCTGATGTGCACTGCTGAAATCTGCTCTGGACCCGTGGTTCACAAGACAGTGAGCCTCCATGTCAGTCATTAGCATGACATTTAAGATAGATATTGAAAATTACCCAATGAGAACACTGTGGGTCAGGGGGTGTGTCATACTGTATTTAACCCAAGTCCTGCTTTACAACAAAGAAATTTAATTTTTAAAGTGTGACCAGCTATGCCCATACCCAAAAGAGATGGGGAGAGGAAAAGGGGACTAGGTGATGGGATTACCAAAACAATACCAAGCAACAAATAACTTTCCCCTCCAGTGTCACAAAGGGTTACCTGTGCTAACCCAGGAACATCAGCATTCCTCCTTCACCATCAGAAGTGTCCTAACAGCCAACTCCTTGCTCTGCTGAAACTGAGCTAAAAATTCATCTTGAAATCATATCTCTCTCAATATGGTCATCTAAAATTCCACCAGTACCTCTCCATCGTTAAAAAGTGAAAGCTTTTGACATCCAAACTTACAAACAAGAAGGCTTGAGCCAACTTTGTAGATACACACTTTGCTTTGGAAGGGATAAACGGAGCCCCATTGGATGTGTGGACCATAGGGAACAAATAAAGTTCTCCAATTAAGTTCTCAAATTAACTATTTCACCTGCAAACACTACAGACTGATTTAATCAATCTCCAGCTCTGAAGGGTTTGTGCACTTGCAGTGTGCTGTACTCAGGTCAGTTTTTTTCCTCACACATAGCAAACCCCCCTGCCAAGTCCTGACATTATTTGGATACTCGTTACCTTTCTTTTGTCAGGTCAAATTTCAAGATTAAAGAAAAAAAAAACCCCAAAAAAACCCAAAATCACACATTGCCAAACAAGAAAAGAGAAGCTATTATCTATCAGATAGAATAGTTTTTCCCCCATTATTTTCCCTGTGAAAGGGGAAAGGAGTGAAGCATTAAGTGGACAAACACCATTTTGGCCTNCTACACATTGCCAAACAATAAAAGAGAAGCTATTATCCATCAGATAGAATAGTTTTTACCCCATTATTTTCCCTGTGAAAGGGGAAAGGAGTGAAGCACTAAGTGGACACCATTTTGGCCTATGAATCATCCCTGATAAAACTGCAGATGCACAAACCCAGCCACAACAGTATCACAGTAAGAGAGAACAGATACATTTCAACAGCCATCCCCCTTAGATGAGGCAGGATGATTCTGAATTGAATTTTGAGATGCGAGGCTCAAATGGACTCAGGTTACTTGCTTACAACACCCACGCTCTGTCAATAGACAGTGCTGAAAAGAAAGAGCCAAATCTTGTTAAAATTATGTTTCAGTCACTAAGAGAAGTGTTAATTATCAGCTGGACTGAAGACCACTGAGATAAGCAAAACAATCCCTGCCAAAGCCCTTTAGACAACATTCTTCAGTTTCTAAAACCCAAGATATGATGATAGCAGGAAGAGATGGAAGGAAGAAAAGGATTAATCCACTTTCAGTCATGTTTAAATTAGACTTCCTTTAAATGATTTAAAATTAACTAAGAATCATTATCTTTTCATCAACTTCTACAAAAAGAAAGGCAGCCAGAAATTTATTTGTGTAATTAATGATATTCATGTATACATAAGCACTTTTAAATTGAAACTATAAGTTGGCTTTTCAGTAACTGAAGGATTTCAGGTAATGGCTTATGAAATCAAGAAATATTACCACAAGAGTGGTTGTAATTTAAATTACCAATCACTTTTTAAGGAAGAGATGCAGCTCACCTCAAAAAATACCATAAGTCTACAATTTTGAAATGTTTACATACATAGTTTTATAAACAGAAAAGCCAAAAAAAAAACCACAAAACCGACACCTCACTCTGAAAATTACTTCCACTAACCCTTTGAAGAAATGCTTCCACAGAACTTTCAGATGAACCATGTGAAGCAACTCCTTCAAAACCCAAGTTTTTTGTTAAAATTTCAAATTCTTCATGAAGGTCTTCATGATCATTTAAAGGTTCAGGTTACCCTTTTAGATGTATCCCTTTACTGAGGGAATCAGCTCCCTGCCAGGAGGTTGTAACCAGGGTTGGCCTCTTGTCCCAGGAAACCAGAGGCAGGACAAGGGGACAGTCTCAGGCTGTACCAGGGGGGGTTCAGGCACAGCAAGGCTGATCAGACATTGGAATGGGCTGCCCAGGGATGTGGTGGAGTCACCATCCCTGCAGGGATTTNTCTGATATATCAGCAAATGGGCACCAAGCAGGTTAAATAAAAATAATAAAGCCTGCATTGGAATAAATGCTATACAATAAATAATGCAAGGATAGTCCCTGCCCCAGAAACCTTGCAATTTAGGCCATGAACAAAGAATCCTTAAGGGATCATACCAAACCTACCTCACATTCCTGAACTGACATTTACATTGTGCTGTACTTGAGTTCATACTTTCAGGGCTGGAACTATGCACTTATTCTGATGTGCACTGCTGAAATCTGCTCTGGACCTGTGGTTCACAAGACAGTGAGCCTCCATGTCAGTCATTAGCATGACATTTAAGATAGATATTGAAAATTACCCAATCAGAACACTGAGGGTGTATGTCACACTGTATTTAACCCAAGTCCTGCTTTACAACAAAGAAATTTAATTTTTAAAGTGTGACCAGCTATGCCCATACCCAAAAGAGATGGGGAGAGGAAAAGGGGACTAGGTGATGGGATTACCAAAACAATACCAAGCAACAAATAACTTTCCCCTCCAGTGTCACAAAGGGTTACCTGTGCTAACCCAGGAACATCACCATTCCTCCTTCACTATCAGAAGTGTCCTAACAGCCAACTCCTTGCTCTGCTGAAACTGAGCTAAAAATTCATCTTGAAATCATATCTCTCTCAATATGGTCATCTAAAATTCCACCAGTACCTCTCCATCGTTAAAAAGTGAAAGCTTTTGACATCCAAACTTACAAGCAAGAAGGCTTGAGCCAACGTTGTAGATACACACTTTGCTTTGGAAGGGATAAACAGAGCCCTATTGGATGTGTGGACCATAGGGAACAAATAAAGTTCTCCAATTAAGTTCTCAAATTAACTATTTCACCTGCAAACACTACAGACTGATTTAATCAATCTCCAGCTCTGAAGGGTTTGTGCACTTGCAGTGTGCTGTACTCAGGTCAGTTTTTTTCCTCACACATAGCAAACCCCCCTGCCAAGTCCTGACATTATTTGGATACTCGTTACCTTTCTTTTGTCAGGTCAAATTTCAAGATTAAAGAAAAAAAAAACCCCAAAAAAACCCAAAATCACACATTGCCAAACAAGAAAAGAGAAGCTATTATCTATCAGATAGAATAGTTTTTCCCCCATTATTTTCCCTGTGAAAGGGGAAAGGAGTGAAGCATTAAGTGGACAAACACCATTTTGGCCTATGAATCATCCCTGATAAAACTGCAGATGCACAAACCCAGCCACAACAGTATCACAGTAAGAGAGAACAGATACATTTCAACAGCCATCCCCCTTAGATGAGGCAGGATGATTCTGAATTGAATTTTGAGATGCGAGGCTCAAATGGACTCAGGTTACTTGCTTACAACACCCACGCTCTGTCAATAGACAGTGCTGAAAAGAAAGAGCCAAATCTTGTTAAAATTATGTTTCAGTCACTAAGAGAAGTGTTAATTATCAGCTGGACTGAAGACCACTGAGATAAGCAAAACAATCCCTGCCAAAGCCCTTTAGACAACATTCTTCAGTTTCTAAAACCCAAGATATGATGATAGCAGGAAGAGATGGAAGGAAGAAAAGGATTAATCCACTTTCAGTCATGTTTAAATTAGACTTCCTTTAAATGATTTAAAATTAACTAAGAATCATTATCTTTTCATCAACTTCTACAAAAAGAAAGGCAGCCAGAAATTTATTTGTGTAATTAATGATATTCATGTATACATAAGCACTTTTAAATTGAAACTATAAGTTGGCTTTTCAGTAACTGAAGGATTTCAGGTAATGGCTTATGAAATCAAGAAATATTACCACAAGAGTGGTTGTAATTTAAATTACCAATCACTTTTTAACGAAGAGATGCAGCTCACCTCAAAAAATACCATAAGTCTACAATTTTGAAATGTTTACATACATAGTTTTATAAACAGAAAAGCCAAAAAAACCCCACAAAACCGACACCTTACTCTGAAAATTACTTCCACTAACCCTTTGAAGAAATGCTTCCACAGAACTTTCAGATGAACCATGTGAAGCAACTCCTTCAAAACCCAAGTTTTTTGTTAAAATTTCAAATTCTTCATGAAGGTCTTCATGATCATTTAAAGGTTCAGGTTACCCTTTTAGATGTATCCCTTTACTGAGGGAATCAGCTCCCTGCCAGGAGGTTGTAACCAGGGTTGGCCTCTTCTCCCAGGAAACCAGAGGCAGGACAAGGGGGTGGTCTCAGGCTGTACCAGGGAGGGTTTAGGCACAGCAAGGCTGATCAGAGATTGGAATGTCCTGCCCAGGGATGTGGTGGAGTCACCATCCCTGCAGGGATTTAAGGAAAGCCTGGACGTGGCACTCAGTGCCATGGTGATGGTGCATCATCGATTGGAGTCCATGATTTCAGAGGTCTTTTCCAACCTAACTGATTCTGTGAAAATGAAATAATTCAAAAACTAAACCCCCAAAAACTGAAGTCTCACATCTTGTAGTATTATTGTCTTCTGTAAAGAAAACAGTTGCACTTAAAAACAAGAGAATGAAAATACCCAGCAAACATTCTGACACTAAACTACAGTGGGATGGAGCCAGTTCCTTAAAACCAAATAATGTAACTCTTACCACAGCAATGCAATTTCCTCTGCCATTTCTACCTGTGAGGATCAAAAACTGTTTTCCAGTTTTCAAAAGCCTCAAATATTGCTACATTGCTCAGCACCTGAATCATGGAAAACCACTCATGGAATCAATCATTTAATGATTCAAAATTACCTGAAAAACTACCTGTATGTTTTTCCACATAATTTCAGATCAATTCAATTGATGTTTTTAACTTGTCATCTATCTGAGAGCTGCACTTAGATCTTTGTTTTCACAATATTATTATTCAGTTGTTCTACTGTGGGGAGGTTATTCCAGATTAAAGTGAGCAGAGTCTTTTCAAGGGTAAATTAAAAATGAAAGCAGGATGAGATCAGGGAAGATTACAAGGCACTGTTTATAAACTGAGCATAGCTAAATCAAAGCTATATAAATCAGAGCATGCATTTCTTGAGAGATGATTTCACTTTTGAAAACTGAAGTGCCACAGACTTCATTAAAAAAAAAAAAAATCGCCAGCAATAAAGCTCCCTTTTTTTTCCAGAAGTAACCTATTTTATGCCAATTCACAGCTACTCCTATAAAGTATTGCTTTCACCTCATGTGTTTTAAAATACAAGACGCATTTACAAAATAAATACATGTGTTTGTATAGCAAAGAATTACTGCAAACATATACTTTTGATTTCCCCACATCTGGAAATGCAGTTAGGTTACATGAGGCTTTTAGTTCATCACTGGAAAGCTGTAAGAAACTGACATACAGGAATCCAAACAAAACAAACAAAAGAATCATTACAAATAAGAAGAACAAAGTTTTTTAAGTCTTAAAAAAATGGAAAAGAAAATTAAAACTCAAAAAAAAGGTCTCCCAAAACCCTAAATAAATCAACTGGTAGGCTGTCACTGTAGCTCATTGTTTTTCTGAGACTGCAATCCAAAGATTTACCACTGAAAATGAAGATGCAGCAGAGCATATTTACATGATTTGGACTGCCAGATAAAGGTCTAAGCAAGCTGTGACTCTTCTATCCACACAGGGACCACAATTCTGCAGTACAAGCTTCATTAGCAAGAATTCTTCCAAATGAACTCAACCAGACTGGCAGAGCTGAAGATTTATCCCTTCCATACCCAGCAAACAGAAACATGCAATAGGAACAACACCCAGCATTTCTCCACAGCAGTGATCACCCAGCTCTCTAGAGAGATAAAAGCAAAATGCAGATCCCTGCTGTTACCCTTTCCTAGCCCTCAAAACCCTGTGCACCTTCACTCCCTGCTGGATCCAGACATCCCTGTGATCATCATTAGCAGCTGAGGTCACAGGAGTGCCTTTGGGGCTCTCCCTCCCAAGCACACAATCCATCCATCCATCCATCCATCCACAAGAGCACCCATACAGGTTACAGAGCCCACCCAGTGAAGTACCTCATGCTTCTTCCAAGGTGTCATTCTTCATTCATTCCACAGAAAGAGATGGTATGACTCCCATAAAAGCAATGCAAATACTTCTGTTACCTGATGCAAAGACTTATTTAAGGCATGTTCTTGTATAAAGGCACACAGATGAAATGGCACACCAACTATTTTTCTATGGCCCTTCTAGTTAAACTCATGCTCTCCTTAGGATATCTCAAAGGAGACCGTTTTATCAACATCTGTTTACCAGGCTTGGCACATATGCCAATTCCAGCACTTTCTCAGTTTGTAAAGAAAAACAAAAAATTAAAAGCACGCAGAGCCAAACATACACAATACTTCAGGACACATCCAGGCAGACAGGAGTCTGCTCGAGAAAAGCAAAATTATACCACTGACGTGTGAATGCAGAAAAGCAGCAACCTGTACAACTAAAAAAAAACTTTGCCCAGTTTGTCCTCACCTGGGCCAAGGTCTTCTCAGAAGTTATTTCTCTTCCCGGCCACCTGGTACAGTCACAGGTCATCAAAAAGCTACTCTGTATTTCATAGCCAAAACCGAGAGCATCAGCAAAAAGAACAGCCAGACTCTGCTACATACTGCCAGATTTGAAGGGCTTGGGGAAAAAGGAGATGAATCTCTGTCTCAGTTCAGTCGCAGCAGAGACATTCCAGGACCTTCCCCTGGGCAAACGCAGATGTACAGCGGGGGCTGCTCCTGCCAGCCCCAGGCCAAGCAGAGGAGGTCGCCGGGGTCCCCAAACCCCAGCTGCTGTGCCTGGGGGAATGTGGCACCGACAGCACCCCCGGGACACTGAGCGGCAGCTGAGCTTCCCCCCGCCCGGGCTGCCCTATTTGAGCCCTCTGTTGTTCTCGCAGGTCACATCGCTCCCCGCCCCTCGAAGCCCCCACCTTCTCCTCCAGCGCGGGGATTCTCCAATCAAAGCAGATAAGCGCATCATGTGAGGGATGGCAGGCACGCTGAGGGGAATTTCCGAGAGCTCCACCGCACCTGCAGCAGCCACGCATCCAGGAGATTTCCAGCGTGAAAACAAGCAGGGGTGCCAAAGTAGCCACGATACCTGCAACTCACAGCTCCTGTGCCAGACTGCAGCACCTCATTTGCAATCTGCTCTGATATACCTGCAACCACATTCCATCTTCCCTTGTCATTTCATGTATGACAACTATTCCTAAGCATATTTTGCTAGGGAAGCAGTACACAAATAACACAGGCTGAAAGAGCAGAAAGCAATAATTACTCCGTCTATTCTTTGCTGATGTCAGACATGCAGTACAGCTCTCCAAATCCACCAGAACACCCAATTAATCTGCACTAATCCTCAAGAACTATATCTGAAAAACAAATAGTAAAATCAAATCATCCAACAGCCTCTGCCTGCCTTGCAGTCACCACACCATGCTACCCAACCTCCTTTAACAGGTCTGTGCTTCCTTCTCATCTCTGCAAACAAACCTACAGAGAACTCGCCAGCCTCTCTTCCCACCTTCTTCAGAAATGCTTTCCTTTCCATGATCATGGTCCTTCATAGAAAAAATTATACCAGTTCTGTTGGGTTCAACAGATCAAATTAGCCTTGCCAAAGAAACCACTCCATGGCTCTGTTTCCTACTTCCCAATAAGGCACTCATACTCCATTTCAACTCACACTTCACCGAGAAGAATTCTGTAGGAATTATCCTAATTTGTGTATTTCAAAACAAACAAGCTCTCACTCCTTTCTTCCCTGTTTCCTTTCAGCAGCAGTCTGATGGCAGAGATGGGGTCAAGCACCCTGGATCCAGCACACAGCCTGGGCTGAGAGGACAGTACAGAACATCTGCACGTGCAACAAGGACAGCACATGCAGCAACATCCACAGTGGACATCCCCAAAAAAGAAAACTGAAAGGCAAATGTGAGAGACATGGCAATTTCAGGCACAGGAAATTAATATATTCAAGTGGAAAAGTGGGAACAGAAAAACCCATAGAGTTTTGGAATGGTCTACAAGATCAAGGAGGAAAAAAATGCCACTTTGGTATGAGAAGTTCTTTCATGCAACCTATCTTATTCAAGAGCACAGCTTACATCTCAGAGAACTCCCTTATTACTTGTTATTTTCCACATCATCAGTGTTCATAGGATCATGGACCCTCTAGATCATTGGAATCCAAGAGATGCTTCTTATTAACCTTTCAAGTCCTTATTCTTTTTTGCCCCCTTTATTAGTCACTGACCTCCTGCATGATTACCTCCAGTCTGCAGGAGTGTGTGTGCTCAGGCTGAATGTAGAAATTGTTAGAAAGGGAAATTTATCTGTAACTTCAAAATAAAGAGCCTGCTCTTTAATACATTTTTCATACCCATTTCCTCCTTGCTGAAGTATACCCAAGCATTTCTGAATATATATGCCCTCTTGGCTGGCATATTGCTAGACCAACTGCAGATATACATTACTTTTATGTAACTATTTGATAGCTTGATGACATTTGTAAATTTTTTATCTTCATAATTTCAGAGAGTGTTGCACATAAAAACAACAGAATACAAACACCAAGACTAGATTAAGACTTTTCAAGTAAATGGTCTATTGGTACAACATCTGAGAAGGACCAACATAGACAATTTAACTTGAACAGTCCCTTTTAAGTCCAGCTTCTGTAATGTTACACATCAAGGTCTTCTAGGTTGGCTCATAAAGGAAGTTACAACTTGTGAGTCCCAAAGTCAACTGAACAGAACCAGTTTCTTCAGAATGGAGAGGGCAAAGGCACGTTGTTACTTCAGCAACACCAATTTCAACCACTCTGCAAACAGAGCTTACAATAGAGCACATTCCTAACAGGCTGTCTCACCTCATTTGCCTAAAGCTCCCAGTTATTGTTACTGGGGAAAGAACAGGCTCTTACTCTGAGGAAAGATCAAACAAGGGACTCTGAGCTCCCCAGGTATACGGCCTCATGGTGGTACAATAATACATCCCATATAAAATGGAAAGCAAGGCCCTAATTTTGGATGTATGACAGCTGCCATCCAACTTCTTAACCTGCACTTTGATGCCTGAGAAAGGTGAGAGACCCACTATGAGGAATTAGGAGCATTTATGTGTTCTAGAATAGATTTTTTTTATCAGGCAGCATGGAGTAATTACATAAAGTCAGATTATGGATTCACCTGCAAGGTGGTCATGAAACAGGAGGACAAGGGGGCTCCAGGCTGTATCCATGGTCTGTTTGTCCCATCTATCAGCCACAGGTGGGACAGGATAACAACTGAGCTTAACAACACTGACTGGCAATGGAAAAGAACAGGAAACCACAAAGAGATCCAAGTAACAGCCCCATCTGCCACAGGAACCTACAATGTGCAAAAGGCAAGTGGCCTTAAAACCCTGTACTTGTCCCTTTTCCTGAGCAGATACACCACATTAACCTAAGCTTTCAGTGACTGCTCCCCAGGAACAGGCTCTCTCCCACAGGAAGACAGACGAGTGCTTCTTAGAACTCTAAAGCTGAAATGAAACATTATAACCACTATAACCATTATAACCACTATAACCATTATAACCACTATAACCATTATAACCACTCACAAATACCATTTATCCAAAACTAGTAACAAGGAAAACAGGATGCTATGACTTCACATTAGGCCAGAGGCTCTTGGGAGGAGAGGAAGATGAAGGTTTTGTCTCATTCTTCTCCAAAAATCAAGGTTCTTTTGCTGTTGCACAGGTACAACTTTAACAACTACTTCTGTCAGCAATAAAATACATAGAATGACTTGTAAGGCAAACTGACAGAAGCCACAGCACTTCCCTATCTCGTACAAGCTGATGTTCAAACGGAGGAGATGCAAATATTGATTTTTCTCCAAGATCCCTGCAGGGAAGACATCAGCAGCCCATCACCCAGAAGTCTGCTGGAGAGGAACCTTTAAAGCCACACTTGTGCTGCACCATCTATTTCTGTGACTCGCAGAAGCCGCATGGGAGCACCTTGCCCTGAAAATTGCAGATTCCTGGCATGAGTGCTCCGAGGACAGCGGTGCAAGGGTTGTTCTGATGCTGTTCCCATGTTGTGGCACCCTATTCCAGGCACTCAGACACATTAGCATGTCTTTCTGGAACAAGGATCTTACCACTGGGCCTAATAAATTCCAGAATGGCTGGGAATCAGTCTCCTTCCACAGTTTCACAAGCCTCTTTAGCAATATTTACTAAACTTCCAGAAAGCACTACCACCATGAGACGATGGGTGAGGACTAACAAGATAGATTTTCATAATTTAATAATATTCACAGGGCAAGACATAAGCAAAGCAGGAGGCTAACACCAAAGCACAGCACCTTTGGTTTTTATACCATCGATATCCCATATATTCTAACCCTCCACAGATCAGCTCTTTGGAATACAAAATCCAAAAATCCCATTATTTTTCTGCAGAAACAAGAGGACCACAAAACCTGTTCCCATAAAGTCCTGCTGAATAAAATTTATCTGAGCCTTTGATGCATGCACATAGGTAATTCTGATGTGGTGCTATGCATGAATCTTTCATAAGAATAAGATGTCCTAAATAGTATAATCAAAAAACTTTTGAAGAGTTAACAGGCTGGATCATAAACACCTCTACTGTGCGCAACTTCTGCAGACATCAAAGAGTCTTCCCAAAACCAGATGCATTAGAAATCTTTCAAAATTATTAAATGTACTCAAGCCATCAATTTTGCAATTTTTGAAGTAGCACAATGCATCTATTTATTAGAGAATGGAACTAAGCCCAGGCTGCTGATTAGCCATCCTACAAATAATGCTTATGCAACCCTTTGTAATGATTTCCACTAAAAACCAACCAGAGATTTTATGACTTGGAAAATTTCACTTCTAAACCAATTTACAACACTTCCCAAAATCTAATGGGACAGATGATTGAAACTACAGAGGAAGCCAGCCTTCTCCAAAATCAATGAGGTACAATTTTCATAAGCAGCCTCTCTGAGGTAAGATGCCTGCATTAGGTTTTGGTTCTCATTCCTAAAATTCTCATAAGGACCCCTCTGTCCCTTCCTCCCTTTCCTCTAGAAAAGGGATTAATTCAATTTTAAGGAAAACATTAAAACAGCAGTTTCAGACATCAGTCTCTGGCAAATTACGAAGAGGAAGGAATAGCAATTGAGCTGTTAAAACCACCAAGGAAAGCAAACCACTGAACAATTCGAAAAGCCCACAAAAAAATGACAAGATAAAAAATGAAACATAAATACAAAGCAAGTCATTTCGGTACACACAAAAATTATATCCGTCCAAGTTTTCAACACAGTATACCTAAGCCTGGGGAAAATGAAAGCCATCAGTTCCTACACAGCTGTAACAAATACTTGACAGACTTCCAGCACAGCCCCAAGTTCACCATCACAGCCAGATATTACTGGAACAAATGCCCAAAGTCTGCAACAGAAGTCAGCAGCGTGTATCAAGCCCAAACAACTCGCCATTGTTTCTGAAAAGGTGAAAACAACACAATATTTTGTGTGAAACATAACGAAGATGTATTTCCTCTGTCAGTAAGGGAAACTCAAATGACTCCTCTTTCCTGCCCCTTTTGGTCCTTCTCCCTTCCCCTTCAAGGCTCTGTCTTCCCTGCATTCTAAGAAAAAGCAGAGAGTGTAGGTTATGCATAAATTCATGACAGAAAACACTATTTTAGAACAAAGCTCCTGTGCGTGGGTGCATGTCTTTAAAATAAAAGGCTTTGTTACTCTACCAAGTGCATATCCACAGCCAGCAATCAAATCAGATCCTCACATTTTATTTTGACAGCCATGCAGTTATATTTTCACCAGAGGTTTGATTTTGCTATCAATACCTGGTTTTTAGCTATATCAACGAGAGATGAATCAAAACTGACACATGAAGGCACACTGGTATTAATGGTTGTGGAAGAGAATTCTCATCCTAGAGCTCCATAATTTATTTTTAATTACTTCACGAAGTTACCAGTTGCAGGGAGGAATAAATCTGTTCTCAGCTTGTATTGAGGAACTGTCTCTGTAGAATACAAAATTGCTCGGCTGTGTATAACAATAATTATTTTGTGGTACATGGCACCATTAGGTACCCTTGATCTGGTGAAAGCCTGCAAGTACTGAGGCCATAACACTTCCAGAAGTTGGAGAAATTAACCTGAAGTGAGTAGTATCAGCTTGCTAACATGGCTCAGGTAAACTCCAGAACACAGACGTGTTATGAAAGAATCTGCTCCATCCCCTCACAGGATCTGAAATGCGACGTTTTCCCAAGAACCCTCGTTAACACCAATTATTACACTGAAAATTCCATGGTGCAACAGCAAGTGAAGTTTGAGAAACACAAACATGATTTACAGGATGATGCACACTTTACTGAAGATTTATACTGTGTAAGACTTTGACTCCATGTACCCTCTACCATCCACCTTTCCTACAGATGCATCCCCGTGGGACACTTAAACATTATATAAACTCCCCCTGAGATAATGATTATTCTACAACTTCCTAAAATCATCCCCCTTTGAGAAAGTATTACCTAACAAACACACATTAAATACCTCACAAGCGCATTAGATCACGGGGTTTCTACCAGATGCCAGCATAAAAGAATATTCGTAATTTATTTTGAGATATTAAAAAAAAAAAAGAAGACAAGGCTGGATAACTGTCACTGGTAAGGATAAACAGGATTAAGTAACAGGTGTCTGACCACACATAATTCAAAGTCGTGCCTGGAATACAGTGCACAGCCTTGGAATGGCTATGGAATGGAAATGGGAACATTGCTCTTGCACCTTGCTTTGAAAATTATCACTAAGTGATTTAAAAGCGTCTTGTAAATTATAACCACACAGACAGAGGCAACAGGAGCACTTGTATCCCCAGAGACCTTTGGATAGATATAAAAGAAAACAAACAATCTTCAAAGGTGAGCCTGCCTTCCTCCCAGAAGAAAAAAAAGGTGGGGGGTGGAAGGAAGAAATAAGGAAAAAAAGGAAGAGGAAAAAAAAAAAAAAAAACCACACCAAGAAAGTTATACTTAACTACACAGAAACATTTGTCACACCGCCCAGCACTGACAAAATCCGGATACACTCAGAAACTACAGCAGCGAGGATGAGGGGAAGACTCCAGCCGCCAGGCGCACACACAGAGGGATCCACACACGGAGCCGGACATGGGGCACACGGACACGCGTGTGTGCACACACACACGTGAACAAAAAGCGGACATACGTGTGCGTGCACAGCCCTACAAGTGTGTCACACACAGGCGTGCAGGACACACAGACACACCTATGTGACACACGCCCATGTAGTACAGACCCACACGCGTGACACACGCATATATGACAGGCACGCACACGTATGGCAGCCCCACACGGATGTGCGGGACCCACAGGGTGACAGACCTCA